>PVJI01025480.1:0-20411 GCA_004026765.1 Micronycteris hirsuta | reverse complement strand
GGGGAGGGAGAGGATGCAAATAACTGTAATTGAACAACAATAAAGTAATTAAAAAAAAGAAAAAAAAAGAAACAAAAAAATCTTTTTTGTATAGATGAAAATATTAGATAAATGATTACTAAGCACAATAAATTAAAGGGATCTGGTACTTTATATTTTATATAAACTCTCCTTAAACAAAGCACGTATAGCCTACAAACAAATTTCTTATAGTATTTAATAATAATAGCTATCCTTTATTGAGTATCCTATTCTGTGCCAGTGACTGTTTTTAGCCATTTGTTTACTTCTCATAATATACCTAATATAAATTACTATTCACATTTCACAAATTAGAAATGAAGATCATATAGAAACCATAAAGCTAATTAGGCATGCACTAATAATGTCCTCAGGTTTATCTGATACCAAAACCTGAAATTTCCCCCTTTACACTGTAGCCTTATGGGAATTTTCAGCTCATCCACTCTGTGTTAACGCTGCCTCTACATTCTCTCTAAACCACCCAGCACCTTTGACCATTCAGCACTCCCACACCCTCTCTGGCCACAATTATGTGGGGAAGTGTCCTTGTACCATAAGCTTAGACCCTGCTCTTCATTGTTTTCCACTTTCTGAAGTTGTGTAGTAATTGCAACCATGGCCACACCTGCTTTTCTCAACTTTCTTTATTGATATAGCTATCCAGGAAGTGGTAAGATACTAAATTTTATATTCATGTTTGTGTGAATTAAGAGGGTGGAGAATGAAGATCATGATAGGGAAAATAGATTGCCTATGACTTCTTATGGGTCTTATTCTTGACCTTATAAGTACAGCACAGTATTAAGTGATCCTCTGCTTGCTCTCATATTAATAAAGTGTCATTTGATTCTCATTCTCTTCTTGGTCCTGTGTTGACTCCTCTGTTCCCCTTCTGCCTCCCAAGTAAGGGAGGAAAAATGCTGGACAATGCAGTATTTGTCAATTCCTGGATATATGCCATACTACTATTAAAATTTGCTTCAAATACACTATATTGTCTCCTTTTTTCTTCATCACAATCAAAATGTTTTAATTTTTAGAAAACAATATTTATTGTAAAGGCATGCTTCAATAAAACATCAATATGCATTTAGGGTAATTTCTTCTGACCTTTCCTATGTAAATAAATTTTGGGAGAAAGTCTTGATGTAAATGTTTGGCTACAGTGTTCATATGTCAATCACATTGAGACACCTTGATTGATAGAAGGAGAGACTATCTATTAATTGTGTCTTATCTAATCTCTTTTTATAAGTAGAGAACTCTCTATCATGGAGGGTTGGAGTATTGAGATTGGAGAAGCCAGCTGGTTAAATTTCAAGAGGCCAAGAGGCTACGCAAAGTATAATTACAACACTGATGATTTCACTCTGGTCTAGCTTACCAGACTCAGAGACTCAATCTTGTCAATACCTTACAATAAGTCAGATGTGCTCAATGACTCACACTGACTGAACTCACAAGAGACTGAAATACATGTATAAATCAGAAAGGAACCAGTGGGCTATTTGATAATGAAAAATACAACAGCTGCCATAAGCCAACACTCCTGTCCATCCAGAGTGTTCTTTTCCACAAATAACCAGAAATGCACTTGGAGCTCATTTTTCTGACTTGGAATCAGAAAAAGTGACATATTTGATCTGAGAGTTTAGCAACATTTCTACAATAGAAATAAGTTCTACTCAACACTGCTTAGACGATGGGCGAAAGTCCAAGTTGCTGAATTTAAAGGCGCTCCACAATCTGTCTGCTATCTTTCTCTTTTTAAATCTCTGTCCACTTTTCAGAACTGTTCTGTCTGCTTGGAACATTTTTTCCTCTCCTCTTTCACTGGCTCAGTTTGGCATTATTTTCCTTGGGAGGCCATTCTCTAATGATCTCTGGGACTAGTGACTGACATTCTACTTTGCTTCATTCTACCTTGCTCTTCTACTTCTATCTAAGCACATATCCCACTGCTTTGGATTTTTTTTTTCTTATATGTATTCCACACTAAACTGAGGGACCATGACAGTCATATTCACTGTTACGTGAGGTCATAATCTAATCTAATCTATAACACATAATAGATATCAGCAAATAATTGGCGCATAAATTCAAGGGAATGTTCAATGCCTTTTTCCATTTATTTTTATTGTTGAAACTGTTACAGCTGTCCCCTTCCTCTCCCTCCTTGGCCCATGTCCATCCAGCCCCAGCTCCCCTTCCTTCCAGCCATCACCACATTGTTGTCTGTGCCTATGAGTTATGCATGCATGTTCTTTGGTTAATCCCTTTATCTTCTTTTCATCGAATGCTTTTAATGATATATAAAGAAGTTCAGCTAGCATGCCACAGAATTTCGTAATGCAATAGAATACCCAATAAAGGCCTATAAATAATAATAATGGCAATCCTGGGACTCAAGTGAAAATAAGTTTAATGATCTCATATTCATATGTTTAGTTCTGAGGAGGTTTTTCTTATTTGATGCACTGAGCATGATTCACAGCTCACCAAGAAGATCATTAGACAACAACGTTATTTGATGTCTGAAAATCACCTGAAAAATCTTCTGGGCTGAAAATATGTCTTTATTTGCTAAAAGTAAACAGCATAAATTTGGAACTAGATAGAACTGGGTGTGCAACTTGGATCCAACACAAACCATATAATCTTGGGTGAGTTACTTCTTAAGTCTTAATTTTTTTAGCTGTAAACTGAAGATAATCTAAGTTTCATCACAGGGATATCATGAAGGTTAAATGGGATAATGTATATAAAGTATCTAATAAAGTACCTGGTAAAGTAGGTGCTCAATACTTTTATTTCTTTTACAATAGTACCTATAAGCTATATTATTTTGAAAGGATTATATCTCCAGAAACCCCTTGTTAAATGCAAATATAAGATGTGAAAGGCAAATATTTACATTTTAGCTTCAATTAGTGTGTACGTGTTTTTATATATTATATATTCATATGTATATGTATATATATATTCTTCTCTAAGGTAATAGTGCACTGAGAATCAGTCATGAGGAGAATGCTGTGATAGCTATGGAGTATAGGACTTGACTAAGGTGAAGGTTAAGCATACATTTTGGTCCTAGGCCTCTAGAGAACTTTGAGGTCTTGAAAAGGAGGAAGAAAAAGGCTCAGTACTAAGGTTTAGGAGCAGTGCTATTGAATAAGGAAGAGTACATCTAAGACAAGCTTGGACCTCCTTATATTTTAACCAAGGGTAGTTTTAACTGGTTTGTCTCAAGTGACCTCCGAGAACCTGAAAGGAAAGTTATGCTGCAGCTCCATGTCTCTGTAGACTGGAACACTTCTGAGACTGGGCCCTTTGATGTTTTCAGGACAATTATCCTTTACTCCTCCCATCCTTTTTGGCCATATCAAAATAAAAATGTTTGTGGAAACAAGTTAATAAAAATGTGGGCCTTGGCTAAAGTAACTTTTAGTTAATAAATCCATCCGAAAAATTGTGTTGTTTACTTTTTATCTTGCACTCTAGTTTTATTTTTATTCTTAAATGTTTTATTTACTTATTTTTAGAGAATGGGGAAGGGAGGGAAAAACAGAGGGAGAGAAACATCAATGTGTGGTTGCCTCTTGCATGCCCCCTACTGGGGGCCTGGCCCGCAACCCAGGCATGTGCTCTGACTGGGAATTGAACCGATGACCCTTTGGTTCACAAGCTGGCACTCAGACCACTGAGCCATACCAGGCAGGGCTCTAGTTTTATTTATTAAGAAATTTAGACATTTAAAATATGTGTTTTGAAATAAAAAGAGGAACACAAAAAATAAATTTTTGATATTGTCACATTTTGATTAGTCATGATGAATTCCTCTTTCAATAAATTCTTTTTGGTGTATAGTATTTGATATTAAATTAATTTTAACGAACATTTATAACCTAGCTAGGTTTGGGAAATGTCATTAAATTGCTATTCAAACTCTTATGTAGCACTTACATTTCATTTATTTGTCACAAGAGGGAGCAAGAACTCTGCTAAATATTTCATAATTTCAAATTTTCCTAAAATAAATTGTGTGACTGAATCCCCCTGAGTCATAAAATGATTTTTCTTTTCTCTAATTGATCTAGAAACTCCTTTATCAGTCTTTAATTTTGAACTGACATGACATTGTATCCGAATAATGAAAGCTAAACTCATAAGAATATTATAATCTTTATTTAATCAAGGACTATTTTGCATCTCAAAAGATCTGAATGTAAATTTTATATATTTTATTATTATGCCTGAGTTAGCCATTAAGCTGTAAACATTATTAAAGTGATTGCAAACAAAGCTGTTTTTTTATTATAATGCAACAGAATGAGGAAGTATGTTGCAAAAGTGAAAAATAATCTTTTAGAGGAAAATCTGAAATTCCTTTCCTAGAAGGGCTGTAACCTATGACAACGTGCTGTTTTCTGATTTTATTGTTTTCTTCAAGAAGCTATGTGCTTAGTGCACTCAATCATTTCATGTACTTTCCTATTCCATAGATCCCTAGGTAGTTTTTGGAGTAAACATTTAAAATATTTCCTGTGGAAAGTGCAACATTCCTGACCTTTGCAAAAGTTCTTAAGAAAATAATTTGAACAATATCCTCTTCAGAGTGTGTGTGCTCATAAGATCACATGAGTGTTTGATTTATCTTCTTACATAGAATAAATATAATTTCCCCTGTAGACTGCTTCTTCCAAGTCTTAGATATAAAAGTGCCCAAGTCTCTCGTAGTTATTTAAAGAAAGGACTCCCCATACTTAACGTTGAATGGGCCACACCTATGCTCTGCTTCGTGAATGTGGGACAGACATTACTGACATATATGAAAGAGGCTGCAACACATCTGTCAGTGGGAATGGAAGCTACAGATTTTCTTCTTCAGTCTGAAATTCTCACAAGAACGACATGTGGGGAGCAAGATATTTACTAGTATAAGATAAGTAGTGTAGCTTAATATATGAATCCTTTCTTATTTTTTGGTAAAATATACAGATATTAAATGACCTAGAAATTTTGTTCTTTGGAATATTTATGAAAACTATTCAATAAAAATGTGGACTTTGGCAAAGTCAGTTATAGTTAAATCCCTCCGAAGAATTTTGCTGCCTACTTTTCAATCTTTAAACTTTCATTTTACAGTAGAAACTATGAACTAAAAAATAAGCACTTGTTACTGTTTTTAATACCTTAGCTATTAAACATGTCAGCTAATTCCATGTAAACTTTTGGGAATCCTGAAGCAACAAAGTACTTCCCCACTCCACCCACTACTGCTTAAGTTTCCCACGGTGTTGCATTTTTTTCCCCTCTCTCATGTGGCTTTAACTTGTGAAAGTATGAATACTAAGTCATTTGTAATAAAAACTCAAAAGAAATTACTTTGAATGCATAACCGCAGAGCAGTTATACCACAGTTATATTACATGGAAGAATACGAGTTGCATTTATTTTAATATTACAATTCTAAGGCCTCATAATATTAAGCAAATTGCTGAATTTGTAGCTGAATTTGTAGATTTGCTGAATCTTCTGGAAAATGATTCAATACATAAATTATATTATATGTATAGAATAGAATACTTATATAAAGTAGCTATAGCACTTAGTCTTTGTTTTATCTATTATTTATGTTATTGAACTTGTACTAGTGATTGAAGGTTAAAGAATACATAAGAATTTACCTAATGTAAGGAAAAAGAATTAAAAAATAGTATATATGTAAATTCAATATGATTTTAAATTCAGTAGCGTATTTCATTCTTCAGTTTTTGAAAATATACTTGTTGAATATCATAATTAGTTTAATCTTTTGTTTAAAAAAGAATTAAAGGTAATTTACATAAATATAAATAATTGAAGAAGAAAAAAACAACTCAGAATTAGTGTGATAGAATAGATGAAACAAGTAGAAGTAAGGAAACAAAAATATGATGGAAACAGGAATTGAGTCTTTTATACAAAATAAATGCCCTGACATTCTATACACTTATTATTGGTGAGTATACATTGTTTTTCCATTTTCCAACAGCCAGTGGGAAAGAAGGAAACACAAACAGAATTTTTAGCCCTTACAAGATAAAAATAACTCAAACTCTCTAAAAAAGCACAGCTATTTATGATATTGAGAGCAAACGGTATTTCTCATTTGGTTTCTCATAGAGACAACACTGTGTAAATAAGCCATACTCTGCACAGTTTTACAGTGACCTACTGCTTTCTTGCCGTCACATGTTAAGCACTGGGGACTCCAAGATGATTCGGATCCAGTCCATGCTCACAGGGGAGTTGTGATTTAGCTGAGCTGACAGACCTATAAATATATAATTAAAATACAACACCAAGTCTTGTGAGACAGGCAAAGTCAAAGTATTGTGGGTGCAAAAGAGCTTGCGAGATAAAATGTCCTTAATGAGGAATGAAAAGATTTTTGGTCTTATTCAATAGCATACAGTGATAAAAAATAGTTTTAATAGGTCAGAGTCTTCCCGTGTTTAATACAATAGTTAATTCCACAGCCACAGGTCTTCATTACTTTATTATTGAACTGGTGCAGTATCTCCTCCTTGGTCTTGTCCCCTTCAAACTTGCCTCTATGTTACTTCTAGATACTCATTGAACAAAAGCTCAGAAATGACTGTCAATTTAAAATTTGTTACAAAATAAATTGTAAACTCTTTACCTTCTATTTCATTCTTTTTTATATTTTATTATTTTTTTTATTTTTAGAGGGAGGGCAAAGAAGGGAGAAAGAGAAGGTGAGAAACATCATTGCGAGTGAGAAACATCTATTGATTGCTTTCTGTAAGCGCCCTGGAGAACTGAACCTGCAATCATAATTCTTTGGTCATAACACCAAAAACAAAATTCCTATAAATTAGAAACATTTTGAGAACATAAATCATTTAAAATGATAATATTTGCATTTTTCCTATTTCCAGTGTCTTCACCAGTACCTTGTATATATGTAATATATGCTCAAAAATACTTTAAAAGTACTGAACAAATTAATTCAGCTGATTAACTTATGTTCTTTAATTTTATATTGCAAAAATATATCTATTAAGTATATAGTAAAATTCCCTTACTGATATTATGTTATGTTAGGAAAGAAATTCCTACTACATTTAGATTTACCAGGACAATCATGTATCCTTTTACATACACATGAAAATACACCACAAAGTCTGTTATTTCTATGCTTATCACTGTAGTGTGTTTGTATGCATACATACAGACATTTCAAACATTAGTATCTCACTAAAAAATTAAGTGACTTCAATATAGTTTCAAACCAGATAAGGTAAAGTTAAAGGAGTTCATCATCACCAAGCCCTTATTATATGAAATGTTAAAGGGACTTGCCTAAGAAAAAGATAAAAAACTATGAACAGTAAAATGATAACAAATTCACAACTATCAGCAACTGAACCTAATAAACAAAACGAAAACTAAGCAAACAACTAGAACAGGAACAGAGAAATGGAGATCATGTGGAGGGTTATCAGTGGGGAGGGGATGAATGGGGGAAAGAGGTACATGGAATAAGAAGCATAATTGGAAGACACAAGATAGGGGAAGGTTAAGAATAGTGTAGAAAATGGAGAACTCAAAGAACTTATATGTACAACCCATGGATGTGAACTAAAGTGGGGCGAAAGCTGGAGGGAGTGGGGTGCAGGGCAAAGGGGGATAAAAAGAAGAAAATAATGGAACAATGGTAATAGCATAATCAATAAAATATTTAATAGTATTTTATGTATATCTTAACCTGTGTCTAGGTTAATCAGTGTAGTAACTTGAATAATTGTAGCAGAGCAGATAAATAAAGATCGCATTCACATATTTGTTATGTAAAAGACATATTAAATATCTAACAGTAGTAATTTAATGTATTGCTCTTATTTTACAGTACCTTAAAAATTATCTTGTTTTAAGTGGTATAATTACCTCAAAGATAAATTATTCAGAAAATACTGACCAAAACAGAGATGGTAAACTTTTCATTGTCATTTGATTGTGATAAATCAAAGCCTACAGACCTGTTTTTGAAGATGTGAATCAGGTGTGAGGTGATATCTCATCATGGTTTTAATCTGAATCTCTCAGATGATTAGTGACATTGAGCATATTTTCATATGTCTATTGATCATCTGTATGTCCTCTTTGGAGAAGTGTTTATTCAGGTCCTTTGCTCATTTTTTAAATTTAAATTTTTTTTTTTTTTGCTGTTGAATTGTATAAGTTAATTATAAGTTTTGGATATTAACCCCTTACCAGATGTATCATTGGGGAATATTTTCTTCCGTTGAGTAGATTATATTTTTATTTTGTTGATGGTTTCCTTTGCTGTGCAAAAACTTTTTGGTTTGATGTAGTCCCATTTGTTTATTTTTTCTTATTTCCCTTGCCCAAAGAGATATACTAGAAAAAATAGTACTAAAAGAAATGTCTGAGATTTTACTGTCTATGTTTTCTTCTAGGATTTTTATGGTGTTGAGTCTGACATTTAAGTCTTTAATTCATTTGTGTTCATTCTTGTATACAATGTCAGAAGGTAGTCTAGTCTCACTTTTTTTTGCATGTATCTGTCCAATTTTCTCAACACCATTTATTGAATAGACCGTCTTTATTCCATTGGATGTTTTTGCCTCCTCTGTTCAGTATTAATTGACAATAAAGGTGTGGGTTAATTTCTGGGCTTTCTATTCTGTTCCATTGATCTTTATGTCTGTTGTTATGCCAGTACCATGGTGTTTTGATTACTATGTATCTGAAGAAACCCAAAACACTAACCTGAAAGATACGTCCTTGTATGCACCCCCATGTTCATTGTGGCCTTACATACAATACCTGAACTATGGATGCAACCCAAGTGGACATCAATACACGAATGGATAAAGAAGTCGTGGTACAGCCCTGACCAGGTGATTCAGTTGGTTGGAGTGTCCTCCCATACTCCAAAAAGTTGCAGTTTAATTCCCAGTCTGGGCACATACCTAGGTTGCAGGTTCAATCCTTGGTTGGGATGTGTACGGGAAGCAACCAATCGATGTTTCTGTCTCACACTGATGTTTCTCCCTCTTTCTGTCTCTCCTTACTTATCTCTTTAAAATCAATAAATATATCCTTGGGTGAGGATTAAAAAATAGTTATGGCACATACGTACAAGGGGATATTACTCAGCTATAAAAAGAACAGAATCTTACCATTTGTGACAGCATGGATGGATTTCTATCCTTGAATAAGTGACATATGACATTTGAATTAGAATTACTCATTCATTTGTTATCTAACAGCTTCTGGGCACATTCTGTGTGCCCAGCATGAGACAAGTGATGGGAAAAGAAACATGATTTATAACTTTATGTCCTCTTAAGTTCAATTCTAAATATTTCTCGTGGGATATTTTGGGAGCCCAGGGAGAAGGATTTGATGAAAACTTCTAGGAGTAGCCAGTGTTCCAGCTGCTTATTAAATGAGGAGTGGGAGATAACCAAGGGAAGAGGGGGAGGGAACCACAGGGTGGAACAGCTTGAATTGCGAGGAGAATTAGATGCCCTTTGACCCTGCTGGAGAACAGATTACTAAATGAGGAGGGGCAGAAAGAGAACAACAATTATTCATTTACGTGTCTATTTAGTCAACAGAGTTGATTAACTGATTTTATTACTTAGTTTAATGTTGTGATGTTTGTTATTCATCAGAAACTGCTGGACTTCCAAAACAAGCATCTACTATCACATTGTAACTGGTTTACTGATTTTGAATTTTGCATTAAAATCATAGGGTAATATTTAGTTTATTTTGTGGAAAAAAGTGAAAAATATGCTTTTGTAGCTTAGGATGGGATGTAGACATTTAAGTGACGCAGCTGGGATCAGAATCCAAATGACTTCTGCTTTCCTGCTTTTCCTAATCAAAAAATTTTCTGCCTTAAAAACTGCATATCTCCACTTGCTTTATATAATTTTTACTAAAACTATATAACCAACCTGACATTTGTTGTCCTTATGTTTTGATAAGTGACATGGAACTGTTTACAAGTTCAATCCTGTTTTTAATGACTCTAGTCTAAAACAACTCTAGGCCTTTATATAGCTCTTCTAGTAACATGTTCCCTACAATTAACTTGTTTCTGTATTAGGACTTCTTTATATATTGTTCATACAATCACTGATTACTCTTTGTATCTACTACCACAAAAATATTTGGAAATATTTTGCTTTCAGTCTCTGAAATTATATTGATAATTTTCTTGCAGTTACTTAATACAGTCGTGTATTTGCATTTGAGATTCTAGTAACACTTTCATCAGCCTTATCTTCCTTCCTACCATAGAAATTTTTGTGAAGGGGATTCCTGGTGCTATTTCTGCCATTTGCTTATATACGTTCTGTTCCAAGAGGGCGCATCCTGAGAGTGTGGGAATAAAACTTCTGGGCAGAGACTTCAGTGCAGCAATTATCTTAGATGAGGCTATTGGATTGCTTGATTTCTCCAGGGAGTTGGGTAATGGAGCTCAAGAGCACACCCTCTCCTGTTGCACGTCCAGCCCCACTTATTTCTCAATGCGACTTCTTAGCATAATTATCTCACCTCTAACCTCGAATAACATGAAGCTTCTAATTCTGACCCACTGAAGAAATCAATTCTGAAAATACTTTATAATAATTTTATAGGGGAATTTATGCTTTTCAACACTGGTTGTCAGTTGAAATACTTCTAAAACTCAAAATTTGAGTTTATACTACAAGAGACCATTTTTTGACATTTCTTCATGGCAGAAAAGGAAAAAAGTTTGCTAACACAGAACTAGTCCGTGCTTTGGCTTATGTTTTCCATTTAACTTGAGATATGATTGAACTGGATGAACGGGGCACAGTTCTAATGCAATGGAAGTATGAATACTAAACCTTTTATGGCCAAATTTATCATAAGCAATTCCCAGCTTGTCATTTTTAGGTTTAAATAAAAATGCAGAATTATCAGTATCTCTTATTGGTGATAAGAAACAAAACTGAATTATTAATACGACAATAAGTGTAATTGCCATGTGTCAGTATTAGGAATTATGTAATGACACAAAGAATCATACTTTGTTACATTTTTTTAATTTTCCAACTAGTTAGAGATGTAATACAATTTGATGATTTTTCCTGCTACAAATAAACCTGAAGCAGTGGCCTGCACATTTAAACATTTTCTAGTGTGAAATCACATTATATATATCTCCTTAAAAGAAGCAGAATTTCTAGCCATGTAAAATGACTTTTTTTTACAGTTCTCACTTTTTAAGACTATTTTTTAGAGCAGTTTTAAGCTTACAACAAAGGTAAGAGGGACACAGATGTGTCACATTCCCGTTACCCCCACACGCGTATTCTTCCCCAGTCTCAGCATCACTCATCAGAACGGTTGATTGCTATTCTCTTCACCCAGGATGGACCTACACTGACACTTCACAATCACCCAAAATCCATGGTTTACTTTAAGTTTCAACCTTGGTGTTGTGTATTTACTGGGTTTAGACAAATAAATGATGACATATATCCAGCGTTATAATATCATAGAGAGAATTTTCACTGCCCTAACAATCCTCTGTGTGCTTGCTGTCTTTAATATACCAATAATTCAGTAGAGGAACTAAGAAATTGCATGTCTTCATAAATAAATTCTCTTTTTATTTCACCACAATTTTTCTTGCTCACTTCAATTCCCCTTTATTTGTCTTGCATGCTTTGGTTGAGTGAGCATAATTGCTTGCTGGGGATAAATTAGGGATGAAAAGAAAGATGGCATATGTAATTTATTGGAATCTATTTTTCAGACATAATGTTTCTCGGTTTTCACGTAAGGAAAGCTAAATTTGCCTCGTCTTGGGCTAAGTAATATGAGAAAGTTTGGGGAAAGTGGCTCCCACAGAAGCAGTGGTTTAAACAACTAGATTAGCTATCACAACCAATGGCAAGACCTTGTGAACTAGCTTCTAACTTGCTGATGCTCTCTTTGAGTCCAATCTAGAGTTTGTTCTGTCAATGGATTTTTTTTGTGTCTTCATTTCCAGTATCCATTTTTCCTAGGTGATTATTTTTTATGTCCACTGGGTTTCTTTTATTAATGCCTATTTTTTGTTTTCCTTGTTTTTGGTTGTTTTAAATGGCTGTATTCTTTGTTTTTACTTTATTTTATTTTGTTGCAGTAAGAACACAATATGAGGTCTACCTTCCTAAAAAAATTCTTAAGTGTACAGTACGTAATTGTTGACTAGAGATACAATGTTTGCACAGCAGATCTCTAGAGCATATTCCTCTTGCTTAACTGAAATTTTATGCCTCAAGCTCCCCGGTAACCAATAGGCCATTTATGTGGCATTTGTCTTTCCATGACTGGCTTATTTCATTGAGTGTAATGTCTTCAAGTTTCATCCATTTTGTTGCATATTGCAGAATTTCTTTTATTTTAAAAGACCAAATAGTATTCCATTGTATGTATATTTTCTTTATCCATTCACATATTGATGGGCATTTTATATTGTTTTCAAATCTTGGCTATTGTGAATGGTGCTGCAATGAGCACGAGAGTACTAACAGGCAACCTAAGGAATAGGAGAAAATCTTTGCAAATTGTATGTCTGGTAAGGGCTTACTCTCCAAAATATGTAAGGAACTCCTACAACTTAGTAGTAAAATAAAACCTAATATGCCAATTTAAAAAATGGCCTAAGGATTGAATAGACATTTCTTCAAAGAAGACATACAAGTGGCATATGAACAGCTATATGAAAGGATGCTCAAAGTCATTAGTAAAATGCAAACCGAAACAACAATTAGGTATCATCTCACACCTGTCAAGACCACTGAAGGGGCCCATTGGACTGTACACATAAAAGCAAAATATGACATGAACAGGAGTTTGTAGGTAAGAAAGTAAGGATTTGTTAAGGAAATGGCACCCTGTCTGGAATCACAGGTAGGTAGCTCATGATCAAAGACCTGGCTCCCCAATGGCTTCTGGGGGATGGAATATATAGGGGGAAATCATCAATCATGGTGACTAAGGGAGTTAGGGTCATGGTCAGGGTCATGGTCTCTACTGATTGGTCAGTGCTAGGATAGGGGCTCGTTAGTTGATCATTGAATCTGGTCATGATGTCAGCAATGGCGTTGCTCCTTGTTCTGAAGCTGAAACACAACTGAGGCCTAAATGTCATCTCTAGTTTGATGGAAACTCTGTCTCTGGGGTCAACAGACCCAAGGTTTTTTTTCTAAGATTATTGGATGCTGTCCAGAACCTCGTTGTCCTGAGGGCTTAATGATTAAGTGAGGGAGAGGGAGGTGGGTGAGTCAGGTCACTAGGTGAGGCCAGTTTGAGTCAAAGGAGAAAAATCAAAATGAAAGGGCAGATTAGAGAAAATAATGTTCCTGCACGCTTACGGCCTGACCACTTTGCCCCCTCCGTCTCTGCCTGGCTACAGGCGGTGTTGTTTCCACTCAGCCCTCCATCTCTGAGTTCTGATGGGGATCATATATAATGGCGTTTTGGGCTTTTGCTCCTCAGCGGTGTGGAGACATCACGGTTCTACATTGTAGAGTGACTGGCTGGCTTCGGCTCAGTTTCTGTTGGCATAGCTGAGTTGGTGTTCCCTCCTCTGCCCACGCAGTCGAACCACCACCCGCTGTTCTGGACAGCCCCCTTTTAGCGATGGCAGGGGAGCCCTGCTCTAGCCCCACTTCAGTGAGTCTCAGCGTCTTACAGAAGACACGTCAGTACTTCTGACCCTGCAGGAGGGCCATGGAATTATTTGCCTTGTTTTTGTTCTTGTGATGTCTTTTTGTTTCCTCTTTTTCATTTTATTCGTTTTTACATATTTCTGATTAAATTATAATAGAACTTATTCTCCTTGATTATTTTTATTTGTCTTGAGTGTAAGCTTAAATGTTTTTTCATCAAAATATTTTATTTACTATAGAAATATTTAATGTTAAAATGCATGTTACTCTTAAATAGCATTTTTGAGGTATAACTGACATGTAAGATATTAGTTTCAGATGTACAGCATAATTATTTGATATTCACATATATATTGTGGAATGCTCACCACAATAAGTCTAGTTAACATCCTTCACCATACAAAATTATGAATTTTTTTCTTGTGATGAAAATTTTTAAAATTTACTCTTTGAGCAACTTTCAAATGTGCAACTATGTTATTAACTGCAGTCACCATGGTGTACATTACATCCTCATGAATTATTTATTTTGTGACTGGAAGTTTGTGGTTTTACTCTTTACCCATTTCACTCACCCTCCACCCTCGCCTCTGGCAACCACCAGTCTGTTCTCTGTAACTATGAGCTCACTATTTTTTTCGCGATTCCACATATAAGTGAAATCATATGGTATTCGTCTTTCTTTGTCTGGTATTTCACTGACATAATGCCTTTGAGGTCCACCCATGTTGTTGCAAATGACAAGATTTCCTCTTTTTATGGCTTATTAATAATCCATTATATATACATATACCACATTTTCTTTATTCATCCATTGGTGAACACTTAGGTTGTCGAGTTCATGTTTTTATTTTGATCAGATAAATGTCCAAAAGTGTAATTGCTAGATGATATGGTAGTTCTATTCTTAATTTTTTGAGGATCCCCCCTGTATTTTCCTTTGTGGCTGCATCAATTTACTGAATGTAAGCTTCTTGAGGCACAAACCTTATTCATCTACATCTCACTAATTTCTAGAACAGTTCCTTAGATATAGTGACTTCATAAATAATTTCCAATTTATGATCTATTTTCTTTATAAATAGAATAAACACACAAAAGTTTAACATGCCAAAAGGAAGTTCCATATTCTAAAACGTTTTTAGGAGGTAATTTAAATAATTTCTTTTTACTTTCTGTTATTTATTCTCACACCGTCAGCCTTATACTTCTTTCTAAATTGTCTTCTGAGAATACAAACATGATCTAGTAATTCCCATTTTAAGAAGAAAATCTCAGTCTTGGGTGGCATGCCTCAGTGGATTGAGTGCCAGCTTGCAAATCAAAGGGTCACTGGTTCGATTCCCAGTCAGGGCACTGGAATTATGAGTGCAACTGTTACTCGCTTTGGGTTTATTTATTGCAGACATCTTTCTGTAATTATATTGGGAAAGTTTAACATTAAATAGTATTTTTTCTATAAATTTTAAGCTCAGGAAAGTCATCTCTGAAGATGCTTTATGCTGAGTGAATTTTAACCTGAGCATGAAGCAAACTACAAAATCATGTGTGTATAGAGGTGTCAGAGAAACCAAACTGACACTCTCTAAAAGTGCTAAAATTTGTCATTTATGTAAATGTAAAAAAGCAATCGATTTTTCTTGTTTCTGTTCACTTGTTTTTCATGCCTTTTGGCTTATGAATAGGCCCATACATTGGTAAAAGTCACACTGCATATTTAACCCACGCGGAAAATAGCCGTTCACTTTTATGCTAAATGATAAAAGTTTATAGCCATGAGCTATGCTTTTTTATAGACGTTGGGCATCAAAATTTTTGTGAGTGGTTAACTTCTTCGTGCTCATTTGAAAATTTATTATAATATTTAATTCACACTCTAAAGAGAAGTTTTATGTTTATTTGTAATGATAGTTTATTTGAATTTTGATTTATATGTGTTTTGGCTGAGTAATTTATATTTTGCCATAAAACATTTCCATGACTGTTGTAACTTAGGTACAGCATGAGGAAAATTAAAGCTGTTTTTGATTTAATTAAACATCTCAGAAATAAGTTTATAAAAACTACTGTTACTTTATACCCCTTGGAAGCTTGGGCCTTCCTCTTGAAAACATTTTCCTCCAGGAGAGTGTTATATCTCAGCAGTGATTAAATAAGTTAAATTATCTGATATCAGATCCTTTTTAAAGGTCAAGATGATTTTAAATTTTGAAAGTTACAAAATTTGAGTCCTAATTCTATTAGGAATTTATTAAAAATCTTTTAGAGAGTTGATATAAAAATCATGATTTATCCTGTATACTTTTACATAGTGCTATTAAATATAGTTTGTATCAAAATAGGATATATTGTTAGCACACACATTTAATTTTGTAGCTTTAAAGATTTATCGTTTGGATGAGTGTTGTGAATTTGTAGGGAGAAAGTGGATGCTAAATAGACAATAGTTTTCCACTTTTCTGTTCAGAAACTATTTTGCTGCATAAATAATGTTATTGTGTGACTTTTATAAGTGCCATATTTGGGGAGGGAGTTAAAGCAGCCGTCCCCAATCTTTCTGGCACCAGGGGCTGGTTCTCCGGCTCCCTGCTGCTCACCTCCTGCAGTGCAGCCTGATTCCTAACAGGCCATGCTGATCCGTGCCGGGGAGTTGAGGTTCCCTGAGGTAAAGCACAATTTCATGGACTTTACGGTAAAAATCTGAAAGTCTTCATAGTTCATTAGTATTCTTTTCAATGAGAAAGTATTTTTTAAATGCTGAGTATCCTTTTCATTCAGTTTACAAAGTAGTTTAATACACTTAGTTTACTTAAATCATAATGAAATATGCCAGCCAGTTTTAAGGCAATATGTTAAATTTGAGAACACAGCCGTGCCTTACTTGAGTAGAAAACAGAGTTGAGATTCCGAGACCTCACTGCTGGGCTACTGCGTTCTGTCCAGAGCGACATCTGCTCCTGTCACCTGTTTATGTGGTGTCCTTTACCTTCTTTAGTGAGTCCTCGTCCTTCAGTCTCTCTCCAGGTTTGGAACACCACCATCTTCTCACTGTTTTCACACTCAGATGCTTATCTAAATAAAATATAAATGCTTCTGGAATGAGTAAGACCTTAATGATATAATTTTTGTCTATTACTCAAATGTTGCTAGGTAACAGCTTACTATTGATCTGAGCAATCTTGTACACAGGGCCCCAGGAAGGAGGAATGAGATGAAAGCTTGGGGCAGGGTTAACCTTTTCCAGGTCTAAAATGAATATAGAAGTAAACCAAAACAAAATTTCCCTCTTTATCTTGCCTCATGCAACACGTGGCTATGTTTACTTGGTTTTCCATGGGAAATTTTTGTGGTTTTCAGAAGAACTTGCTGTGCGGTTCTCAGCGTGTTTCAGAATGAGAGACATTGTAACTGTTAGCAGAATGATTCATCATTCTGATGCTTTATGTGTTTGCTGGGAACTGGCTAGCTGATGGGCTTCATGTTTAATTGGATAAAACTATATTTTCCTGATTGACAGCTTCAGTCTGCATAATCAGATTTCAAGATTTTTTTTTTAAGATTTTATTTATTTATTTTTAGAGAGAGGGGAAGGGAGGGAGACAGAGAGGGAGAGAAACAGCATTGTATGGTTGCTCCTCACATGGCCCTCACTGGGGACCTGGCCTGCAACCCAGGCATGTGCCCTGATTGGGAATTGAACTGGGACCCTTTGGTTCCCAGCCCGCGCTCAATCCACTGAGCTACACCAGCCAGGGCAGATTTGAAGATTTTATTTAAGGTATTCAGTCAGACATGTCATCACTTTGATCTGAGAGTCATATACTTGAAAAAGTTGATGGAGCGGGAAATGTGTTAGCCAGAACAGATTTGGATGGAAGGGCATTAAAGAAACCAGTATTTCTCTGCTTTAAGTGAGAGGAACAGTTACTCTCCTGAATAATGAATACCAAATATTCTCATATTTCTTATCTATGAATGACTTGCTACTTGTCTATCAAATTGTATTACTTTCCTCCAAAACAGTGAAAATTATCTGCATTAGACCTACAACTAGATGGTGTCTTCTTCAATACAAGATTCAACATTACAATATCCATACTAGCAAAGCAATCTATACATTCAATGAAATTCCTATTAAAATACCAATGGCATATTTCACAGATCTAGAACAAATATTCCAAAATTTATATGGAACCAAAAAAGACCCCAAATAACCTCAGCAATCTTGAAAAAGAATAAATTTTGAGGTATCAGATTACCTGATATCGACCTATACTATAAGGCCCCTGTAATCGAAACAGCTTGGTACTGGCATAAGAGAAGGCATATAGATCAATAAAATGGAACAGAGAGCCCCAAAATAAATCTATGTCCTTATAGTTAATTAATTGACAAAGGAGGCAAAAGTGTACAATGAAGTAAAGATAGTCTCTTCAGTAAATGGTGTTGAAAAAATTGTGCAGATACATGCCAAAAAAAAAAAAAAAAAAAAAGAAACTAGACACCAACTTACACCATCCAGAAGAATAAACTCAGGATCTGGCCAGTGCGGCTCAGGTGGTTGAGTGTCATTCCACAAAGCGACAGGTTGTCAGTTTGATTCCTGGTCAGGGCACATGCCTAGGTTGCTGGTTTGGTCCCTGATGGGGGCATGTAAGAAAGGCAGCTTATTGATGTTTCTCTCTCATATCAATGTTTTTATCCCATTCTTTCTCTCTCCCTTCCCTTCTTTCTAAAAATAAATAAATAAAATCTTTAAAAAAAGAATAAACTCAAAATGGTTAAAAGACTTAGACATGAAGTTGCAAAACCATAAAAATTCTAGAAGAAAACACAGGCAATAAAATCTCAGACATCTTTCATAGCCATATTTTTCCTGATATATTTCCTCAGGTAAGAAAAACAAAGAAAAAGATAACAAATGGCACTCCATCAACCTGAAAAGCTCTTGCACAGCAAAGAAATTATCAACAAAATGAAAAGGGAGCCCACCGGATAGGAAATCATATTTGCCAATGATACATTTGATAAGGGGTTAATTTCCAAAATTTATAAAGAACTTATACAACTCAACATCAGAAAGACAAACAACTCAATTACAAAATGGGCAAAGGACCTGTATAGACACTTCTCCAAGGAGAACACACAGATGGCCAACAGATATATGAAACGATGCTCAACATCACTAACCATCAGAGAGATGCAAATTGAAAGCATAATGAGATATCGCTTCACGCCTGTCAGAATGGCTGTCATCAATAAATCAACAAATAAGTGCTGGCGAGGTTGTGGAGAAAAGGGAACTCTCAAGCATTGTTCATGGGAATGCAGACTGGTGCAGCCGCTGTGGAGAACAGTATGGCGTTTCCTCAAAAAATTAGAAGTGGATCTGCCTTTTGACTTGGTGGTCTCACTTATGGGAATATACCCTAAAAAAACCAAAATGTTATTTTGAAAAAATATTTGCACCTTTATGTTCATTGCAGCATTATTTATAATAGCCAAGATCTGGAAACAGCCCGAGTGCCCATCAGTAAATGAATGAATAAAGCTGTGGTATATTTATACAATGAAATACTGCTTGGCCATAAAAAAATAAAATAAAAGGAAATCTTACTTTTTGTGACAGCATGGCTGGACTTGGAGACGATTATGCTAAGTAAAATAAGCCAGTCAGAGAAAGACAAATACGATATGATCTCACTTACATGTGGAATATAATGAACAAAATTAACTGACGAATAAAAGCGAAACAATGGAATGGATACATGGAACAGACAGCTGTCAGAGGGGGAGGGAGGTTGGGGGACTGAATGAAAGAAGGCGATGGGATTAAGCAAAACAAAACAAAACAAACACACGTATACATAACACATAGACACAGTTAACAGTTTGGTGATAGCCAGAGGGTTAAGGGAGGGGTGATAGGTGGAGATGGGCAAAGGGAAGGAAAATGAGGATGGAAAGAGACTTTGCTTGGTGTGATGGGCTCAGGATGCAGGATGCAGATGTTTTTATATTGAGTTGTACACTGGAAACCTGCATGGTTTTGTGAACCAACGTCCTCAATAACTTCAATTAAAAGAAGGATTCAGCATTAATATTGAAAGGATTCAGCATTAAAATTCATGCCTAGTACACTGCCAGACATATAGCTTAATTTTTATTAGCATTATTTCTATGATTACTTTATTGACCTTTAGGAGGTTTTCTTTTCCCTAGACTGCAAGCTTCCCAGAATCGGTGGTTTTTTATATTCTGATCTATGTTCCGTGGTTCTCAGACCAAATAGAGCTCAGTGGCCTCCAGATTGTATATGCGTAGGCAGTTTTTCGTGATTTGGTGATGAAGAAGCACTGTGCCTCCAGAAACACCAAAAGCCTTTTCTTCTATTATGGGGATGTAAATAACCAAGCCAACAGAGACAAGGTAGTTAAACAAATAGGATCCATTTCAATCCTTATCAATCTGAAATATGAAAAATTGTATCTCAGAGTGTTACGGGAAAATGAAGCGACCAAACTCCTGATGAGAGGTATAAGTCACAGACCCTTTATTACGCATGCGGACCCTAGGGAGAAATCTCCAAATCTAGGGCCCTGAACAAAGACATGAGCTGGCATATATACTCTTCAGAGATGCATGGCATAC
>PVJI01025479.1:0-20413 GCA_004026765.1 Micronycteris hirsuta | reverse complement strand
ACCTCCCCCTGTCTGTTGTCTACCTACCATTTATGCTACTTATTCTGTGCCCCATTCCCACCCTCTCCCCCTACCACTTCTCTGTTGATATTCCTCCATACCTTATATAACTCCCTTTAACATTTCAAACAATAAAGGCTGGGTGGTGATGAACTTCTTGAACTTGACCTTATCTGAGAAGCACTTTATCTGCCTTTCCATTCTAAATGAAAACTTTGCTGGATAGAGTATTCTTGGATGTAGATCCTTGCCTTTTATGACTTGGAATACTTCTCTCCAGCCCCTTATTGCCTGTAAGGTCTCTTTTGAGAAATCAGCTGACAGTCTTATGGGAATTCCTTTGTAGTTAACTGTCCCCTTTTCTCTTGCTGCTTCTAAGATTCTCTCCTTATTTTTAATCTTGGGTAATGTCATTATGATGTGTCTTGGTGTGTTCCTCTTTGGGTCCAACTTCTTCGGGACTCTCTGAGCTTCTTGGACTTCCCGAAAGTCTATTTCATTCACCAGCTTCGGGAAATTCTCCATTGTTATGTGTTCAAATAAGTTTTCAATTCCTTGGATTTCTTCTTCTCCTTCTGGCAGCCCTATGATCCATATGTTGGGCCGTTTACAGATGTCCTGGAGGTTTCTGAGTCCCTCCTCCTTTTTTTGAATTCTTGTTTCTTCATTCTTTTCTGGTTGGATGTTTTCTTCTTTCTGCTGGTCCACTCTGTTGATTTGAGTCCCAGTTTCCTTTTTATCCCTATTGGTTCCCTGCAGATCTCTCCTCATTTGTTCAAGCAATTTCAATAATTTTTCGTCAAATTCTGTGAGCATCTTGATTACTAGGGTTTTGAACTGTGCATCTGATAGGTTGTCTATCTCTTGGTCAGTTAGTTCTGGAGCTTTGATCTGTTCCTTTCTTTGGGCCATCTTTTTTCCCTTGGTGAGCCTGTTACAGACTGGATGAATGTATCTTCTTTAATTCCTTGGTTGTCGGACTTCCTCTCAATTCGATTTTTTGTCAGACCTGGCTGTTTTTGTTTAGATAAATTTCTGTTTTTTTCCTTGTTTGGCTGTGCAAGGAGGCACGGCGCTTTCACCTTGTGCCGCCATCTTGTCGGAAGTCCCCATATTGGGTTTAAGTGAGTACATGAACTCAGGGAAGTCAGACAAGTTGTTAGTGGACATAGATGTGAAAGGGAGGAGTCTGAGGCCTATAGAAGGAGTCCTTCAGGAGTACAGTGAATTTTAATCCCTCAATTCATGAGAAGATTCTTTCCTAACAGGTTTATAAGAGGGGTGAAAATAAGATTATATTGGTTTAAAGTATACATTTATATGATACATGATCTGTATATTATATTGTGTGCCCGACACCCAAAGTCAAGTTATCCTCTGTCAGCATATATTTGACCAATTTCTAGCTGTTTAAATTGCAATACCATAAATTCGTGTTGTGCATTTTTTGAAGTACTATCTTCATAATGCTGGGCTAATGTCTGGAGTTCACACATGTTTGCATTTTGCCAGTTAGTACTATTCCTCTGTAATGTGTCACAGAGTTCTGGTCTGAGACCATTTACAAAGCTTGTGGCCAGATCAGAAGCAGTTTGGGAAGTCAGTTCCAGCCCCAAATGCTCTTTCCATGTCGTCTTTTTTTTAAAAAAAGATTTTATTTATTTATTTTTAGAGAGAGGGGAAGGGAAGAAGAAAGCGAGGGAGAGAAATATTAATGTGTGGTTGCCTCTCACACACCCCCTTCTGGGGATCCGGCCTGCAACCCAGGCATGTGCCCTGATTGGGAATCAAACTGGTGACCCTTTGCTTCGCAGCCCATAATTAATCCACTGAGCTACACCAGCCAGGGCCCATGTTGTCTTTTTTAAAACTTAAATTTATTGGGGGGTGACATTGGTTAATAAAATTATATAGGTTTCAGGTGTACAATTCTATGACACATCATCTGTATATTGTATTGTGTGTTCACCACCCCAAGTCAAGTCTCCTTCCATCACCATTTGTTCCCCTATATTCTCTACTACCTCCCTTAACCCCCTCCATGTTGTCTTAAACAGATGGTGATAGTTAGCCACAGTTTCATCTCTTTGTTGATTACAATTTGGAATACATGATCAATCAGTTTTGGTAGGATAGACCTGAGTATGACTCCTAGTATTTTTTTCTTACTTTCCTCAGTTTCCAATAGGAATCAGGGGGTAGTTTGTGATCTGTGATCCTTGAAGGCCTTCAGGAATGGTGCTTCATTTGGCCTTTTCAAACCAAAGGGTGATAAGCCCAGGGCCAACCAAAGGGTGGATAAGTTGATATAAATCAGGGAATCCTGGAGAATATATGCTCCCAAAACAATTCTAAATTCAGTCTTTTTCTTTCTTTCTGGGGCCAGGAAAGTTCTTGATAATGGCATAAAATTTGACCTGATCAAGATTTAAGTATTATCTCTTCTATTGGCCTCACTTGAGAATGAGTACTGGTTGAACCTTGGGCTTCATCTACAAGAGATGCAGGGCCAGTGAACCTTGCAGTTACAGGTAGTTAAAGGGCTGGAGGTGCCATCGATGGAGGGCATTCAGGGAGAAGAAGATCTAAAAGAGAGCTTGGAGGGGAATTAGGATGCTGTGGAGGATGCTAGGAGGTTTACTGGGTCATAAATTTTTTTCTGAAGACACTGTTCAAGAACCTCAATAGCTTGAGGTTTTTCATAACAAGAGAAAAAGCAGACTATTGTGCATCTGAGATTCTTGTTCCTTTTTGCTGTAACACTCTCCACAGGTGGATTAATTTGGGCATATCCCAGGAGCCCAAGAAGGGCCACTGTAGCTTAAGTGAGTTTTTAGTAGTTTTGCCAGTGAGAATGACAGTATTAGGGCCTTAATGGTGAATCATATAGTCAGTGATTGAGGAGCTCCTATGTTATTGACTAATGGCACCTTTATACTTATGAACAGAGAATCTGAGATTCTAACCCAGTTTCTGTTCCTTACAGAGACTAGCCTCTTACAAATATTAAAGCCTAGGACTCTAACCCAGCTACTTAGAAACAACTACTTGCCGGGCATTCTAACCCAGCTTGTTACAAACAGAGAGACTTGGGACTGTAACTGGCCTCTGCTTGTCTGGGACTGTAAACTGGCGTTTAGAGTACATGCAGAATCTTAAGAATCAAAATCCATCCTTATTGTGCCTCAGTGGACATTTATCTGGAGCACTGGTTTTTGGTTGGAGTCAGATTCATCACTGGATACCCAAACAAGCAAGCAGACTGGAGACAAAAGGTCTTGGGGGAGGGATGGGAGGCCTGGTTGTCCCATCTGAGGGCCTAATGGTGGGTATGATCCAGATCAGAGTTGTGGCAATAAAAACTGTGAAAGAGAACCAGAGCCAGACAGAAGTTAAAGCAGTGAGGATAGATTTTATTCAATAAATTATTGCAATATGGAGAGACTCCAGTATAAAACTGGGCTCCATTCTGAATACAACCAGAACAAGTGGGGATGCAAGGAGGAAGTTGTAGGGAGCATTGGTAGATGGAAAATTACTAAGAGGAAACATCAAGTCTGGGAGGATTCTGGCTGAACTGACCCTACCAGGATTCTTGCTGAAGGCAGGCCAGGGTGCTCAGATATCACCTGTGGTATAGCGGTGAATTGGTCAGATATCGTGGGTGGGAAATTAACACTAAAGTGACCCATCAGGATTCTTGCTAAAACTGGATTCTACAAGGAATTACATGGATGGGTCTTGCTGGGGAGGGAGTTCAGGGAAGCTGACTGAAGTTTAGAGGAGCAAAGAATATCTGTCAGTGGCTATGAGTTTTCAACTCCTTTGGGTTAATGCCAAGGAATATGATTGCTAGCTCATATGGTAAGAGTATTTTAAGTTTTGTAAGAAACAGCCAAACTGTCTTCCAAAGTGGCTGTACCTACAAGTAGGAATTTTGCATACCTACAAGCAATGACTGAGCATTCCTGTTGCTACACATCCTCGCTAGTAGTTGAGGTCACTTCACGATGTTTTAAAATACTGTTTTGCCTTTGAAGTCCTAAAGTGTGGGAATGGGATGTTTGGCCATTCACTCATTTTGTCTGAGATGGCCTTTTTCTCTCTTTTGACAAACTCTTACATACCTTTCAGGTTCTACTCTTCCTGAAAGCCTGCCTGATACATTCCTCCGAACTCCTATAGCCTCTTTTACTGTATTTTGTCTCTTCCATCATATTGGGGGTGGGGGTGGGTCTTATTATATGAGGCCACAAACATTCACTGACAAGATCCTTGGTGCCAGAACCTGTTCTGGACTGGAAATATAGGGTTAATTAGACATAGTTGCATTGCTGCAGGATTAAATGAGTATGAAGTTCTTGGCACAGTGCCTGGAACAGTGTAAGTGCTTAATAAGTGTTAGTATCATCACCACCACCCTCAGTATCTTTCCTTGTCAGTTTATAAAGATATAGCCAGTTTATAAAGATATATTTTTAACTGATAAAATTACCCTTCTCATGATGCTTTCAATTTTTCATTACTGCAAACAAATTAACAAGGTTTACACTTGTTCATACATGCCTCTTTGCAAAGCTTCCCTCACCTCTAAATCAAAGATTCTTTAAGTGTGCGTTCTCCCAATCCCCAAACTTGTTAGAAAAGCAAATTCTCAGACCCCATTCTGAATGAGAAACTCTGCGTGGGCTGCAACAACCTGCTTTTTAACAAACCCTCTGGGTGACTGTGATGTGTTCGTTGCCCTAGGAGTCCTGGGTGTTTATATACAATTGCGATGGCTGAGCCAATGGCATGTATGCATTTTTAAATTTTAATAGACACATTCGACCAGCCCTCCAAAGAGCGCACAAACTTCTACTTATATATTAAGGTCTCACTTAGACTATCGTTACTAAGAGGGCTGGAACATTCCTCTCCAATCCCGGATCCCCATCTCATCCAGCATGCCTCGCCTGCCTGGCTAGATTGCATCAGCCTTCTGCTGGCCCCGCCCAGAGGTACGTACACACCGGGTATCTGTAGACAAGACGCAAATGGGGCGGGGGTCCAATTTCCAAGCTTGGAGGCGTGAGGAGTCAGAAATGGACGATGTCTATCTCGGTAGTAGTTGGGACAAAGCTGGGGCTGTGGGGTTCGCAGCTTTTCTTGGATTTTGGTGTTTTAGAACTACCAGTGCGTCTGCATTTCAATCTTACGAGTAGGGTGTTGCCACTTTTTACAACAGTAGAAAAGGGAAGACAGCACTCCGGAACCCGAAGCTCCGCCCCACTTGCGGCAGTGGCACTCCAATTGGCGCATGCGAACCAGTGATAATGACATAATCTTGCAGATCGGAGCGTGAAGGGGGAGGGAAGAGTTCGAGTGAGAGTTGCGTTGTGGGATAAATCTGGGGCGAATCTGGGCCCAATCTGGATTGAAGCGCCTACTACGAGATGGAGAACCCCAGAAGATGGGAGAGGGAAGAATCTTGGACTCGTGAGAATTTAGTCTGGGCTTAGGCCCCTAAGCAGGGAAGCCGCTGCCTAGGAGGAGGTTAGCGCTACCCAAGGGCAGGTAGTCAGGTAGCCGCCAGGGGGTGACCCTGCCTGCACACGTTCTCAAGTGGACCCACAGGAACTGGCCCATATGTTTTTGTATCCCTTTCTTCTTTTGTCATAACCTACAATAGAAAAAGGACCGTCGGTAATTCACCTTCGAATCCCCAGCAGCTAATGAAGGGCCTGGAACAAAAAGGACCCATAATTAAGATGGTTGATTGATTGGTGGAAAAGAAAAAAAAAAAGCAACCCCCCCCCAAACTCAGAGATGTCTGTAGTTTACATAAAGGAAGCTTAGGTGTTTTTTTTTTTTATATACATAAGACATTTTAAATGTCCACGAGCAGACCCTGAGCCCACGCAGTTTTTACGTTGTTGCAGTTGGAATGTACACATAACCCTGTATCCTTAGTTACAGCATAATAAATTTTCCCTGTTGCTATAGAATCTCCACAGCCGTCATCCCTCAGTAATTGCTGTAGAATGTTCCACCAGACACTGCCACGATTCACTTAACCCTTCCCTTTTTTTGGATGTTAAGACGACTTCCCTGTGTTTGACCATCAGAAAATAGTCTGCAAAGAATATTTTTGTGCTTAGAGATTTTCATGTTTGGGAGGGTGGAAGGGTATTGATTGAGGAGCAGAATTACTGGGAAAATGGCATGAACGTATTTTAGGCTTTTGTCAACCTGTTTTCCCAAAAGGGATTGCACCCACTGACACTAGAGGCCAAATCTGGTATCAACCCTAGTGAACTCCCGGTCTTGTCTGTCTCCATCCTGCAGCAATCCTTAAGTTTATTATTAGTTCTGACCTTTGGGGCAAGACAAACAGACACGAAAGTTTCAGGGACAACTTTAGCAACTGCAACAGCTGACATCGTGAGGGGGTGCAGCTCAGGTTTCATGGTTGGGCAGCTGGAGTGGATGAACTTGCCTCACTGAACAAGGAATCAGAGAAGAGAACAGGTTTGGAAGTGGACAGATGAGATCAGTTTTAAATATGTTCAGATGGAGGTGTGTTGGGACATCTAAGGGGAGGTATCCAGGAGACAGGCATACATATGAATAAACAATAGTCTTTGCCCTTTTCTGAACTGTCAAATCTCCATATCTTTGGATATCTCATAGCTCAGGTTGCCTTTTCTCTTTGCACTATCCTGGGAGATCCTTGAGGCGAGGATAAGGGCATGATTCATTTGTGTATCCCTCCTGCCAGTGTCCAGCACAGTGCTTCATACCTAGGAGGCCTTAAATGTCTGTCCTGAATGAAGGAATTTCATTGATTTCTTAATTGGATGATTCCTGCAGTACAGGTTCTGTTCTGGGGGAAAAGTTTGGGAAACTTGAGAATTATGGGAAGGCTTCCTGTGAGAGGTAGCATAATGTTACTGTTAATAATCATTACTATTTGCTGAACACCTAATTTGTGCCAATCACTCTGTCACATGCCTGCATCAGAAATGCCACTCCTTTCCTGCCATCCTCATATACCCTTCTCAGATAATCTGTTCTACTTACAGCTCCTGCTGAGTGGTCAAGTGAGGCCTAATTATGTACTATATTCTCCCCTCCCTTAGTGTACAGCCAATTGCACCTGATCCAAGACCAGCCTCACAACCTGTGAGTTTTATGTCCCACTTGAAAAGATGAGGTGGGCCAATCATATTGCTCTTTTGGGGATGTGAAATAAAAGATGCACAGGGGACTTGCCAGTTAGTTGTAGGGAGTTGAGCCAACAGGTCCAGTAGACCAGGATGCTGGTGAGGAGTGGGCATTATGGACCAGACAGGTACAAGCTGAAATTCTGATTTGAGTGAGGAGCATGGGTGAAACGTGCAGAGAGAAGCAGACGTAGTGTAGATGAGTCATGTTAATGGCAAAACTCTAGACCAGAAGTACATGTTTCATTCAGAATTTTCTTGCAGCTCCAGGCTTAATGAGCTCATTCTATACTTGACTTCCTGCCCTCCCATTTCTGACTTTTGATCTAGCTTGACTAGGTTTCTGTTTCTTGCATCCAAAAGAGCTCTAACCAAAACAATCCTTTACATAGGTTTGCACTTTGGCCCTCTGAGGTGAGTATACTTTCCCTCACTTTACAAATGAAGAAATTGAGACTTAGTGAGATTAACTTGACTAAGGTAACACAGCCAATAGGTGATGGAGCTAGTCTATCTGTTTCTCTTATTCTTTTAAGACATTAATATGTTACTGTTATTTAAAAATTACCATAAACTTATTATTAAAAAGATAACAGAAAAGTAAATCGACACAGACATGATGTATTTGACTCTCAGTCAGCTGCTCCCACTCTCCTCTACACTTACTAAGCTCCAGCTACACTGGCCTCTGTTTCTGGAACACACGAAGGTTGTTCTTGATTTTGGGCCTTTGCACTGAGTGTTACTTCTGTTTGAAATGCTTTTATTCTTGCCCCGGCTGGTGTAGCTCAGTGTATTGAGCGCGGGCTGGGAACCAAAGGGTTGCCAGTTCGATTCCCAGTCAGGGCAAATGCCTGGGTTGCGGGCCAGGTCCCTAGTGAGGGCCATGTGAGAGGCAACCATACATTGCTGTTTCTCTCCCTCTCTGTGTCCCTCCCTTCCCCTCTCTCTAAAACTAAATAAAATCTTAAAAAAATGACTAAAATGGAAAATTAAAAAAAAATATATATATATATAAAGAAATGCTTTTATTCTTGATATTCTCATTTCTGGCTCCATATTGTCACTTAGGTCTCAGCTAAATTACCATCTCCTCAGAGAGACACTGCCCAATCATGCAATGTACAATAAATTTCATACCTAACTCTTTCTCTGTACCTTTATGTCATATCACCTCACGTTATTTTTTCTGCATAGAACTTGTCTGGAAAATTGTGTCTGAAATTGTGCTGTTCATTTATGTAATTGTTTATTGTCTAGCTCTCCTTCAACATTGAAAGCAGAAGCCTCATTCATATTCCCAGGACCTAAAACAGTGCTGCCACATAATAGAAGTTCAATCAATGTTTGTTGAATGAAATAATATATAAACTAAAAAGTGAAAGACTTATGCAACTTTTTTCTGTCCCAATACCAATTCCCAGAGAAAGTAACTGTTAACAGTTTGTTCTACATCTTCCCAGACATTTTCTATGCATACACAAACATATCTCTCTCTATATCAAGATAAATGTGCATATATTCCTTTTTTATACCAATGAAAATTGTGCAACTTGCTTTTTTTTACATAACAGTTTATCATTAACAGCTTTCCATGTCAGTACATAATTAATTTAAAAAACAAATTCAGGACTTCTGGCCAAGATGGAGGCATAGGTAGATAAGCTTTGCATCCTCACACAACCAAAAGTAGTACAACAACAAATTAAAAAAAAAACAACTGCAACTGCCAGAAAATCGAACTGTATGGAATTCTGACATCCAAGGAGTTAAAGAAGAAACATTCATTCAGACTGGTAGGAGGGGCCAAGATGGGCAGCTTGGGTGGAGAGGACGCATGGCAAGGCAGAGGCTGGGGGACTGGGTGGGCAAGGTGGTGGCTGGCAGACCAGGTAGTCCCACATTTGCATGCGTATAAGCCTGGAGGAACAACTGTGGAGTGAGACAGACAACACAACCCGGGGTTCCAACCTGGGGAAATAAAGCCTCAAAACCTCTGACTGTAAAATCCTGTGGGGGTTGTGGCGGTGGGAGAAAATCCCAGCCTTAGGAGAGTTTGTTGGATGGCCCACAGGGTCCTAGGATGTATACAAACCCACCCACCCGGGAATCAGCATCAGAAAGGCTCAGTTTGCTTATGGGTAGTGGGGGAAGTGACTGAAAGCCAGCTGAGAGCTGAGCAAGTGGCATAGTTCCCTCTCTGACCCTTCCCCCACATACAGCATCACAACGCAGCAATGCAGGGTAGGTTGCCTGCCCTGACAAATACCTGAGGCTCCGTCCCTTACTATGTAACAGGCATGCTGAGACAAAAAAAAGGCCCAAATGAAAGAACAGATCAAAGCTCCCAAAGTACAACTAAGCGATGAAGAGATAGCCAACCTATCAGATGCAGAGTTCAAAACACTGGTAATCAGGATCCTCACAGAAATGGTTGAGTATGGTCACAAAATAGAGGAAGAACTTAAGGCTACACAAAATGAAATCAAGGAAAATGTACAGGGAAACAACAGTGAAGGGAAGGAAACTGGGACTCGAATCAACCATTTGGAGCAGAAGGAAGAAATAAACATTCAACCGGAACAGAATGAAGAAACAAGAATTCAAAAACATGAGAGGCTTAGGAACCTTTGGGACAACTTTAAACACTCCAACATCCAAATCATAGGGGTGCCAGAAGGAGAAGAGGAAGAGAAAGAAATGGAAAACTTATTTGAAAAAATAAAGGAGACCTCCCCTAATCTGGCAAAGGAAATAGAGTTCCAGGAAGTCCAGGAAGCTCAGAGAGTCCCAAAAAAGTTGGACCCAAGGAAGCACACACCAAGGCACATAATAATTACATTATCCAAAGTTAAAGATAAAAAGAGAGGATCTGAAAAGCAGCAAGAGGAAAGGAGACAGTTACCTACAAAGGAGTTCCCATGAGACTATCAGCTGATTTCTCAAAAGAAACCTTGCAGTCAAGAAGGGGCTAGAAAGAAATATTCAAAGTCACGAAAGGCAAGGACCTACTTCCAAGATGACAATATCCAGCAAAGCTATTGTTTAGAATGGAAGGACAGATAAAGTGCTTCCCTGATAAGGTCAAGTTAAAGGAGTCCATCATCACCAAGCCCTTATTATATGAAATGTTAAAGGGACTTAATATAAGAAAAAGTAGATAAAAAATATGAACAGAAAAATGACAACAAACCCACAACTATCATCAACCAAACCTAAAAAAAACAAAACAAAAGCAAAACAAACTAAGCAAACAACTGGAACAGAAACAGATTCACAGAAATGGAGATCACATGGCGGGTTATCAGCATGGAAGGAGAGGGGGATAATGGAGGAAAAGGTACAGGGAATAAGAAGCATAAATGGTAGGTACAAAATAGACAGGGGGAAGTTAAGACTAGTATAGGAAATGGAGAAGCCCAAGAACTTATATGTGTGACCCATGGACATGAACTAAGGTGGGGGAATGCGGGTGGGAGGGGGTTGCAGGATGGAGGGGAATAAAGGGGGAAGTATGGGGCAACTGTAATAGCATAATCAATAAAATATATTTAAAAAATAAGGGGGGAGGGAGGAGGGGAGGGAGAGGATTCAAATAACTGTAACTGAACAACAATAAAGTAATTTAAAAAATAAATAAAAATAAGATGTAAAATAAATAAATATGTGCACTTTAATATATGTCAATTATACCTCAATGAAGCTGTTTTTAAAATAAAGAATGTTAAATTAAAAATAAATAGGATTTCCAGTTTCTAGTCCCACATGGAAGGAGCTTTGAAGTTGTTATTTCTTTCCTCACAACATAAAAAAGTTTGAACAAATTGAAAATCAACAATTCTTCTTAGATTGGTTGGAGAACTGAGGTCACAGGGCAAATCACTACTCACAAAACTGGACAGACACAGAGAATCACAACTTATTCGAGCATAAGTCTATCACTTGAGCCAGTAGCAGATTCACAGTGCTGTCCTGTGAACCAAAGGGTCACTAGTTTTATTCCCAGTCAGGGCACATGCTTGGGTTGCAGGCCGGGTCCCCAGTTGGGGTTGCATGAGAGGCAACCACACATTGATGTTTCTCTACCTCTCTTTCTCTGTCCTTTCCCCTCTGTCTAAAACTAAGTAAAATAAAAATCTTTTAAAAAAATCCAGCAAACTTTCAAGTAGGTCTTTCAACTTATAAATTCCTTTTAGAGTCCTGGCTGGTGTGGCTCAGTGGATTGAGTGCTGGCCTGCAAACCAAAGGGTCACCCGTTTGATTCCCAATCTGGGACACAAGCCTGGGTTGTGGGCCAAGTCCTCAGTTGGGGGCACCTGAGAGGCAACCACACATCGATGTTTCTCTTCTTCTCATCCTCAGTCTCTTTCCCTCTCTCTTAAATAAATAAATAAATAGATAGATAAATAAAATTCATTTCTGAGTGCAGAACATCTGTTCTGGTGCACATTTCTTCCTGACCTGGGGCTATCATTCAAGTGTGTTTTGGGGGGTGAGAAGGTGAAGAGTTATGACTCTTCAGGAGTTTACCTAGTAGATCATCACTGTGATAGAGTGGAAAAGGAGCCTCAAAAGATGATCCTATTGGCATCCTTGTCTTCATTGGCCCATGCTAATTCTCCAAACATATAAGCAATTGCAAATGTTATGCCCAATAGAATTTCCTTTTTCCTGCATACTTTTTGGAGTAATAGAGACCAGGAGGCCCATTTATATTTTGTGTTCATAGGCTTCTCTGCAGCCAGCCTTGGCTCTCCCTCTAGTTATCTTAGCTGCTGCTCTTTTGTTTCTGCTTTCAAGGTTGCCTGCTCAGAGCTCACTGTGGTAATCTGCTGGGTACCCTTGTTTTAATTCTCCTTTCAGTCTGGCGGTTGCCACAACCAATGTCTGAAGAAAGACCACTTTGTCCTAATCACTTCTTTTCCTTGCTTTTTTCATCCTTACATGTCTATTACTGAAGAATAACTCCTAGATTTCCACTTCTATTCCTGTGTATTTAATAAGCCTGTGTACAGTTCTGTAACAGTCAAATCCTCCCCTCACTTCTAGACCATGGTAACAATTGGACAATTATTTAGAACTGTAGTTTTATTTCTCTAAGAATGTCTTATAAATGGCATCATAGGTAAGTGACTGGTTTCTTTTACTCAGCCTTTGATATTCATCCAAGTAGTTCTGTGTATCAAAAGTGTGTTCTTTTTTATTGTTGAGTAGTATTCTGTTGTGTGAATGTACCACAATCTGTTTATTCATTCTCTCATTGGAAGACATTTTGGTTATTTCCAGTTTTTGGCTTTTATAAATAAAGCTACTATGAACATTCATATGAAGACTTTCTTATTTTCATTTTCCTAGGGCAAATAACCAGGTGTGGGCTTGCTGGGTCATATGGTAAGTGTATATTTAACTTATAGGAAACTTCAAAACTGTTTTCTTGAGTGGGTATATCATTTTGCATTTTAACACCAATATATGAGACTTACGATTGCCCTACATCTTCACCAGACCTGGGTATTGTCATTATTTTTAGTTTTAGCTATTTTAAAAAAATCCTCCCTTGAGAATACGTTTATTGATTTTAGAGAGAGATGAAGTAGGGGGAGAGATAGAAAGAGAAACATTGATGTGAGAGAGAAACACAAGCCCTCTCGCATCAACCCTGACTCAGCATTGAACCTACAACCTAGGTATGTGCCCTGATTGGAGATTGAACCCTCAACCTTTTGGTGTACAGGACGATGCTCCAAACAGCTGAGCCACCAGGCCTGGCAATTTTAGCTATTCTTATAGTTGTGTAGTAGTATTGCATTACAGTTTCAATTTGCATTTATCTAATAATGGTGAACAGCTTTTCATGTGTTTATTTGTCATATTCATATCTTCTTTAGTGAAGTGTGTGTTCATTCTTTTGTTTACCTTCTCATTGCATTGTTTGTTTTCTTATTAAGTTTTGAGAGTACTTTTGTGTATTCTGGCTACAAGTTCTTTATCAGATATGTGACTTATAAATATTATCTCGCAGTCTATGATGAGTTTTCTCATTTTCCTTAAAAATGTTATTTGCAAAATAAACATTTACAAATTTTGATGGAGTCCAAATTTTCTCAGCAAATTTTATTTTGGATCACATTTTTGGTACCAAACCCAAGGTCATACAGATTTTTTTCTCATGTGTTATTCTAAAAGCTTTTTTTAAAAAAGATTTTATTTATTTATTTTTAGACATAGGTGAAGGGAGGGAGAAAGAGAGGGAGAGAAACATCAGTGTGTGGTTGCCTCTCATGCGCCCCTCACCAGGGATCTGGACTGCAACCCAGGCATGCATCCTGACTGGGAATCGAACAGGCAACCCCTTGGTTTGCAGGCTGGCACTCAGTCCACTGAGCCACACCAGCCAGGGCTCTAAAAGTTTTATAGTTTTACTTTTAGATCTATGATTCATTTGATGTAATTTTCATATAATGTGAGGTTTAGGTTGAATTTTTTGTGTATAGATGCGTAATACTTCCAATAATGTTTGTTGAAAAGATTATCCTTTCTCCACTGAGTTTCTTTTGCAAATTTGTAAAAAAAATTAGTTGTCTGTATTGACTTGTGTGAGTCTATTTCTGGGTTCTTGATTCTGTTGCATCGTTTTCTGTATTTATTACTTTGTTAAAAACACACTGTTTTGATTACTGTAGCTTTATAGTAAGTTCTAAATTCAGGTAGTGTGATTCTTACAATTTTATTATTTTTTTTCTTGTTGTTGAGCATGAGATAATTTTTTATTTTTAATTTAATTTTTTTATTGCTGTTCAAGTACTGTTGTCTCCATTTTTACCCCACCATGCCCCATGCCCCATATTATTCTTTTTTAAAAAATATATATTTTATTGATTATGCTATTACAGTAGACCCATTTTCCACCCTTTCTTCCCCTCCACCCCCCCATTCCCCACCCTTCAGTTTTTGTCCATAGATCATAGACATAAGTTCTTTGTCTTCTACATTTCCTATACTATTCTTAACCTCCCCCGTCTGTTTTCTACCTACCATCTATGCTACTTATTCTCTGCACCTTTTCCCCCTCTCTCCCCCTACCACTCCCCTGTTGACATCCCTCCATGCCTTATATAAATCTCTTTAACATTTCATATAATAAAGGCTGGGTGATGATGAACTCCTTGAACTTGACCTTATCTGAGAAGCACTTTATCTGCCCTTCCATTCTAAATGATAGCTTTGCTGGATAGAGTATTCTTGGATGTAGGTCCTTGCCTTTCATGACTTGGAATACTTATCTCCAACCCCTTCTTGCCTGAAAGGTCTCTTTTGAGAAATCAGCTGACAGTCTTATGGGAATTCCTTTGTAGGTAACTGTCTCCTTTTCTCTTGCTGCTCCTAAGATTCTCTCCTTATTTTTGATCTTGGGTAATGTCATTATGATGTGCCTTGGTGTGTTCCTCTTTGGGTCCAACTTCTTTGGGACTCTCTGAGCTTCCTGGACTTCCTGAAAGTCTATTTCCTTCACCAGCTTGGGGAAGTTCTCCATTATTTGTTCAAATAAGTTTTCAATTCCTAGGATTTCTTATTCTCCTTCTGGCACCCCTATGACTCAGATGTTGGGATGTTTAAAGATGTCCTGGAGGTTCCTAAGCCTCTCCTCAGTTTTTTGAATTCTTGTTTCTTCATTCTTTTCTGGTTGGATGTTTTTTTTTTTTTTTCATTCTACTGGTCCACTCCATTGATTTGAGTCCCAGTTTCTTTCTCATCCTTATTGGTTCCCTGCAGATTTTCCCTCATTTCCTTTATATTATCCTTCATTTGTTCAACTAATTGTGACCATCTTTCTTCCAATCCTGTGAGCATTCTGATTACCAGTGTTTTGAACTGTGCATCTGATAGGTTGGCTATCTCTTCTTGGCTTAGTTGTATTTTTTCCTGGAGCTTTGATGTGTTCTTTCTTTTTTTTTTTTTTAATGATTTTATTTATTTATTTTCAGAGAGAGGAGAAGGGAGGGGGAAAGAGCAATGTATGGTTGCCTCTCACATGGCCCTCACTGGGGACCTGGCCTGCAACCCAGGCATGTGCCCCGACTGGGAATCGAACCAGGACCCTCTGGTTCCCAGCCCGTGCTCAATCCACTGAGCTACACCAGCCGGGCTGATGTGTTCTTTCATTTGGGCCATTTTTTTTTCTTGGTGCGCCTTTACTTTAAGGGGTGGAGCCTTAGGTGTTCACCAGGGCGTGGTAACCCATGTCATTGTGTTGTGATGCTGTCTGTGGGGGCGGGGCCTGAGAGAACAATGGCACTTGCTCTGTTCTCCGCACTTCCCCAGCTACCTACAAGCAAGTTGGGCCCTTCTTTACTGGCTCTGGGGTGAGTAGGTGGGCCTGCACAGTTCCAAGTCCCTGTGGGTTTCTCCAACGAACTCTCCTGTGAGGCTGGGAGTTCCTCCTGCTGCTGTCTCAACCCTCACTGCTGTTTTCAATTGGTGATTTGAGGCTTTATTTTCTTATGTGGGCTGCGTGGTCTGTTCCGCTCCCCAGCTTTTCCTCCCGGTTTATCTGCGCGAGAATGAGGGACCGCGCAGTCCACCAGTCTCAGCCCCGGTTTTGCTGAGTGCACCTGCCACGTTTTGGCCAGGCGCACTCGCCACGGGCCTCTCCAGGCAGCCGGAGCACTGCCGGTACCGCTCCACAAACCACCTCTCGCCGAGTGCTCTCCACCGGCTCCACCCCGCTTGCCGGTCTCTATGAATGTGTCTTCTTTAATGCCTTGGTTGTCGGACTTCCACTCAGTTCAGTTTTCTGTCAGATATGGCTGTTTTTGTTTTTTAAATGGTTGTTTTTCCTCTTTTGGTTGTGCAAGGAAGCACAGGGTGTCTACCTACACCTCCATCTTGGCTGGAAGTCCCCATATTATTCTTTTTCAAAATTATTCTAATATATTTCTTTTGCTTTCCTTTTCAAATAAATTTTAGGTAAGTTTGTTAATATCTATAAAAAGATCTTCTGGGATTTTGATAGCTATTTCATTAAATCTATATATTAATTTGAGGAGAATTAACATCTAAATTATATATATTTTCCATTGTTATTTATTTATTTTTTTAATCTTTATTTTTTCCATTACCATTTAGTCCTCTTATACTCCCCTCCCCCAAGCAATCACCACATTGTACTCCATGTCAATGAATCTTTTTCCTTTTTGCTCAGTCCCCCCAACCCCTAACCTCCCCCCAACTAGCTATCATCTGCTCTCCATCTATGAATCTGTTTTGCTTGTTAGTTCAGTTTGCTCATTAGATTCCACATATGAGTGAAATCATATGGTAATTTGCCTTTCTCTGCCTGGCATATATCACTTAGCATAATGTGCTCTGGGTCCATGCATACTGTTGCAAAGGGTAAAATTCTCTTCTCTTTTTATAGCCCAGTAGTATCTCATCATGTAAATCCCATGGTTGTTTTATCTACTCGTCTATTGCTGGACACTTGGGCTGCTTCCATATCCTGGCAATTGTAAATAATGCTGCAATGAACATAGGGGTGCTTATGTTCTTTTGAATTAGTGTTTTTGGTGCCTTTGGATATATTACCGGAAGTGGAATTGCTGGGTCAAAAGGCAGATCCATTTTTAATTTTTTGAGGTATCTCTATACTGATTTCCACAGTGGCTGTACCAGTCTGCATTCCCACCAACAGTTCTAAAGTGTTCCCCTTTCTCCACATCCTCACCAGTACTTGTTGTTTGTGTATTTATTGATGATAGTCATTCTGACAGGTGTATCTCATTGTGGTTTTAATTTGCATTTCTCTGATGATTAGTGATGTTGAGTATCTTTTCATATGTCTATTGGGCCATCTGTATGTCCTTTTTGGAGAAGTGTCTATTCAAGTCCTTTGCCCATTTTATAATTGGGTTGTTTGTTTATTTTTGGTGTTGAGTTTTATAAGTAAATATTATAAACTGTAGTATAAATATTGGATATTAACCCCTTATCAGATGTATCAGTGAATATGTTTTCCCATTCTGTGAGTTGTCTTTTTATTTTGCTGATGATTTCCTTTGCTGTGCAAAAGCATTTTAGTTTGATTAAGTCCCATTTACTTATTTATTCTTTTGTTTCCCTTTCCTGGGGAGATATATCCAATAAAAATTTTTTTTTAAGATTTTATTTTCATTTTTATTTTTATTGTTTTTTAAAAGATTTTATTTATTTATTTTAGAGAGAGGGGAAGGGAGGGAGACAGAGAGGGAGAGAAACAGCAATGTATGGTTGCCTCTCACATGGCCCCCACCGGGGACCCGGCCCGCAACCCAGGCATGTGCCCTGACTGGGAATCGAACCGGGACCCTCTGGTTCCCAGCCCGCGCCCAATCCACTGAGCTACACCAGCCAGGGCTTATTTTCATTTTTAGAGAAAAGGAAGGAGAAAGAGAGGTAGAGAAACATCAATGTGGGGTTGCCTCTCACACACCCCCTACTGGGGACCTGACCCAAAACTCAGTCTTGTGCCCTGCCTGGGAATTGAACTAGCAAGCCTTTGGTTTGCTGGCCGGCACTCAATCCACTGAGCCACACCAGCCAGGGCCTGATAAAAAACTTTTATGAGCAATGTCCAAAATTTTGCTGCCCATGTTTTCTTTAAGGATTTTTATGAATTGAAATCTAACATTTTTAAATTTATTCTCATGCATAGTGTAAGAAGGTAGTCTAGTTTCATTTTTCTGTATGTATCTCTCCAATTTTCCTAACACCATTTATTTAATAAACAATAATTAACCCATTGTGTGTGCCTGCTTCCTCTGTCAAATAATAATTAAGTATAAAGGTGTGGGATTTTTTCCTTGATCTGTTTATTGACCCATTCATTGTTTAGTAACATGTTATTTAGCTTCCATGTCTTGGCATGTTTTTCAGTGTTCTTCTTGTGATTGATTTCTAGTTTCATAGCATTGTGGCCAGAGAAGATGCTTTATATGATTTCAGTCTTCTTAAATTTATTGAGACTTGTTTTGTGTCCTAATATGTGGTCTATCCTAGAAAACATTCCATGTGCCCTTGAAAAGTATGTATATTTTGCTGCTTTGGGGTGAAATGCCCTAAAGATATCAATTAAATCCATTCGATCTATTGTGTCATTTAAGGCTGCTGTCTTCTTTCTGATTTTCTGTTTGGAAGATCTATCCATTGAGGCGAATGAGGTGTTAAAATCTCCCACTATGACTGTATTTCTGTCGATCTCTGTCTTTGTGTCCATCAAGTTTTGCTTCACATATTTAGGCGCTCCTTTGTTCGTTGTGTAAATGTTTACTAGGTTATATCCTCTTGTTGGATTGTTCCATTATCATTAGGTACTATCCTTCTTTGTCTCTTACTATAGCCTTGGTTTCAAAGCATCAAGGAACATGTACAAAGTACACATGGACAAAGCCAAGAGGGTGGGAGGTGGGGATGGGTGGGGTGGGGGTCTGTGGTGGGGTGAAGATGGAGACAACTGTACTTGAACAACAATAAAAATGTAAAGAAAAAAGTCTATTTTCTCAGATATAAGACTGCTACCACAGTTTTCATTTTCCATTTGCATGACATTTTTTTTCCATCCCTGTACTTTTAGTCTGTGTGTATCTTTCAGTCTGAGATGGATCTCTTGGAGGCAGCATACATATGAGTCTTGTTTTCTTATCTGTTCAGCTACCTTATGTCTTTAGATTGGAGCATTTAAGTCATTTACATTTAAGGAGATTATTGATAGATACGTTTGTAATGCCATTTTATTGTTAGACTGTTTTCCTCTGTTTTTCTTTCTTTCTCTTTTTCTTCTTTTTCTTAAAGCAAGCTGTTTAACATTTGTTGCAGTATTGGTTTGGTGTTAACAGACTCCTTTAGCTTTTTCTGGTCTGGGAGGTCCTTATTTTTCATTTGATTTTAAAGGATATCCTTGCTGGGTAACATAGCCTTGGTTGTAAGTCCTTTCTTTTCATCACTTTGAGTATTTAATGCCATTCCCTTCTGGCCTGAAATGTGTCTTTTGAGAAATTAGATGACAGTCTAATTGGTGCTCCACTGTATGTAACCACCTGCTTTTCTCTTGCAGTTCTTAGGATTCTCTCCTTGTCTTTAAGCCTTGCCATTTTAATTATCATGTGTCTCTGTGTAGGCCTCTTTGGGTCCACATTGTTTGGGACTCTCTGAACTTCCTGAACTTTTGTGTCTTTTTTCTTCACCAGATTAGGGAAGTTTTCAGTCATTATTTATCAAATAGGCTCTCAATCCCTTGCTCACTCTTTCTGGTATTCTCATGATGTGGATATTGTTATGCTTCGTGTTGTCCAAAATGTTTCTTAAGCTCTCCTCATTTTTTAATTTATTTCTTTTTGCTGCTCTGCCTGGATGTTCTTTTCTACCTTGTATTCCAAAGCACTGATTTGATCCCCTGCTTTATCTGACCTACTGTTTATTCTTCCTGGGGTATAATTTATTTCAGATATTGCATTCTTTACTTCCTACTGGTCTTTTTTTTCATGATGTTAAGTATCTGTATAATGATTACTATAAAGTCTCTATCTGATTGCCTTCATTTCATGTAGTTCTTCTGGAGAATGCTCTTGTTTTTTCATTTGTGGTCTGTTTCTTTGTCTTTCCACTTTGGCTGCTTCTTTGTATTTTCTGCCTTAGCTGTTAAACTAATCAACAGCTAAATGGATCAGCTGTTAATCTAATCAAGCTGTGATCAGCAGCCTGGCACAAACACCACAGGCTGGGGCAGAGTAATTTCTGCAGGTGGGGCTATTGCTTCACCTCAGTTTGATGGCACTTGGAGAGGCATGCTCTGCCTGATAAATATGGCTTCTGCAGTATGGGGAACGACTCAGCACAGGGATACTGGCAGCTGTTCCTTCAGATCTCTCCCCAGAGCCACCAACCCCAGACTCTCCTCAAGCATCTTTGGTCTACTCTGCCCTCCCTCTGCCAGAGCCCAGGGTAAGCAGCTGCAAACAATATTTTGTGCATTGGCCCTTTAAGAGGCTCTCTTTGTCTGCAGCCATATCTCCCTGGCAGGACAGAAACCCTGCTGCTTTTCACAGCTGGATATTATCTGGGTTTCTTTCTGGCTCTGGTGTTGTAGGCCGGGGAGCCCAGCTTGGGGTTTTGATGCCACACTTCTCAGGATGAATCCCCACAGCCATTGAAATACCCTTCTAGAACTTTTTTTA
>PVJI01025478.1:0-20409 GCA_004026765.1 Micronycteris hirsuta | reverse complement strand
TGAAGTAATATATATTGACAGAAAGCAGATCAGCAGTCACTGAGAGATTGAGTGGAGAGGAGTAACAGGAAGTGAAATTACAAAGAAGCACAAGGAAATCTGGGGAGGGGGTAGATATGTTCATCATCCTGACTGTGGTGAAAAGCTTCATATGTGCTATGTGCAAAATTCACTGAATCACACACTTTAAATACGTCAACGTATTGTATGGCAATTACAACACAATAAAACTGATTGAAAATTTTTAATCCATCCAAAACTTGACCTTTTTGAGATATACCCACCCACCCCAAATATTTGCTTCTCCTACAGCATACTTCATCTCATGTGACAACTCAAAACTTCCAGTTGCTTAGACCAAATATCTTGAAATTATTCAGTATCATATTTTCATACATTAAAAATAGAAGAAATGCCTCTTAAAATTTATAAACAGCCCTGGCTGGTGTGGCTCAGTGGGTTGAGTGCTGGCCTGAGAACCAAAGGGTCATGGATTCTATTCCCAGTCAGGACACATGCCTGGGTTGCAGGCTAGGTCCCCAGTAGGGGGCATATGAGAGGCAACCACACATTGATGTTTCTCTCCCTCTCTTTCTCCCTCCCTTCCCCTCTCCAAAATAATAAATAAATAAAATCTGTTTCTAAAATAAATAAATAAAACTTATGAACACTCATAGAAGGCATGTTGTTTTAAAAACACTATAAAACACTACTATAAATAATTTTTAACCCCTTCTACATTTTACCAAAAAAATTCAAAGTCTATATTCTCCACTCTTCATGGCCTGTAACAACACGGTCTCCTTTACCATCAATCTCAGTGAACCAGGTTTTCTACAGAGGGCTCCACCTTTGCCTGGTATAGCATCTTCCACAACCCGCAGCCTTCCAGAATCCCCCGTTAAAATCCCATTCCCAAAACCATGTAAAATACCACTCACACAAGAATCTTTTCCTAGTCCCAATCCAAAGAGTCCCCTCTTCTGAATTTCCACCTCTCCTGTAGCACAGAAATTTCACAATGTGATATAGTTAAGAAGTATCTTATCCACCTCCATTGAATTATAAATGTCCTGAGTGCAGAGGTCAATGGCCTTTTGACTACATGGTACAATGAAGTGATTCCATACATTTGTTATAGAATATTTCTTAAGTATATATGCCTAGGAAAATAAAATTAATAATCAAATGTTAAAGTTTAGCTTTTGTTTTCATTATTCACAAGGCTGTAAGATTGTCCAATTAGCTTTTCTGCTAGGCCCTTGAATAAAAGAGAGAACAGTTACACTTTTTAGAAACCTTGATACAGACATCTAAATTCACATGAATTATTTTGGTGCCATCCTGTGTTCCAGGGCTTTAAGGCCAAGAGAAAGGGATGAAGGGAAGTTAAACAGTCTTCACCAACAGACACAAAAAAGTGGAGAGAACTGGCTGCCACAAAATCAAGTGAAGAAAGGCCAAAGAGAAGGAGACTCAGAATAGTACCACAGCAGTTCTTGTTTTAAAGCAATGACACCAGTCTGCACGGAAGCCTGGGCACGGATACATCTGGAAGACTGGGAGCCTTCATGATCGTGACCACCTACTGTGCTGGATAACTAAAGAATACCAGAAATATTACTTTTGTTCGGTTATCACCTATTCTTTCCACTAAAACATTATTCCTTCCTATTACTCTCCAGCTATTTGAATCCTAAACCATATTTAAACATTCACAGAAATTCTATGGGCTTCCTTCCTCTTTACCCTTTCCCATGTCCCTATCCTCAAAACACCTTGGTAGCTTTTCCCCCCACTCTTCAAGATAAATCCTTATGGCACTTTCTGTATAGTTGTCTTACATTTTTATTTAACTTTGCATGTGTTTGTTGTTCACCTCTTATGTTCCTCGAACAAAAGCACTGAGCTTTGTATTTCCTACAGAATCTCCCACCTAACAGTACCCACTACGGACTTACTATAAACCAAAGATAAAATAGTACAAGCAATAGTTAAAACATCTGATTAAATTTGAAAAGCAATAATAGCAGAAGGTGGTGAATAACAACCAAATGAACAGAAGATCATGAACAGGGTTTCAAATTTATGCTCCTATTTGCTAGATCACATGAGCAATACAAGATAAATTCTGCCCAAAAGCTCACACAAATTTGTTAAAAACAAAATGTACCTTTATAAAAGGTCAAAATCATGAGAAAAATCAAATATGCTACTTTATGCAATGGTACTATTTCTAACCTGGGAGAAAAAGATCAATTTTTACTGAACAAAGTTTGTAAAAACCTGTACATTGTGATGCTCAGTAATATTTTAAGAGACAAAGCTAAAATGTTTCCCTTTTATGTTATAAAGTACTTAATTAGGTAAAGATTTTACACAACTTAACTTCCACAATATAATACACATATTCTGGTTACAGGTATTTAACAGAGCAATTAAATCCTTATTTCCACTTCTGTTCTAAAATTCGCCTGCCCGCAGTGAGTGGGAACTGCTGCAGATCATTAAACACTCATTTATCAATGTCTCTCACCAGGCAACACAATGCAGCAGAACAGCACACGGGAAACCATCCTGAACCCCAGCAACAGCGGCTAATTAGCATAGCCTACCACTAAACCTACACCATATGATTGGAACTGTTAGTAGGAATGCTAGCCAATCAAACTAGGTTATGCAAATAGCCTATTTTAGTTGCCAGGGCAGGGCTACTTCCAATTGTCCAATAGGAAAACAAGCAATAAACAAGAAATGAAATTGAGCTTTGTCACATTTTCAAGTCGCTGTTAACGCTTTCAGGTTTAGAGCAAAATTAACGGCAATTGTAAAGGATTAGAATCATACTCTACTTTCCAATCCAAAAGCAATCTGACGATAATACACACAGAATACAGTTAAAGTCATGCGTTTGTTGTAATTTTAACTTTTTACTATATAGATGTTTTACTAACAGAAGCTGCAATCAACATTCAACTTTCCCCCTCAACGACTCAAAAGGAAGCATTCTGTAAATGTCTCTCTGTACATCCAAATAGATTCTCAAACATTACATTATAGACAAATCCCACAAAGCATTTTTATACTGCTATGAAAAGACTAAATAAAAGGTGGGCGTAAGAGAACACATGGCTCACTGGGGAGTCTTAAGCTTTATCAGGCTGAAGAGAAATAACATTTCTTTTTTCATTATGATGTATGTTAACATATAATTTAAAAAATAATTTGAAAATAATAAACCCAAATTAAGTATTAACCTATAAATCTTCGAATATACAAATTGAGACCAGATAAATAACACTCATTTCTTGGAACCAAATTAAACTAAGATATAGGCATAATATAAGCATACTGTATTTCTGCAAGATTTATAAGAAAACCAAAAAAAAAAAAAACCTGTCAGTACATACTAACAGCTACAAAGACAGTTTTAAAGAACATCAGTGTTCTGACAATTCTTAGTGGTTGAGAGAATTTCCTTAATCTCACATATTCAGAGAAATGCTCTGAAACATGTCAAGGAGACACAGTTCCCATTTGTGCCTTATAATTGTATCTTTATAAAAGATACAATTAAATTTTAAAATAGATCGACTAGTCCCACCTATCCTAGCAATTATCTCCTAAACAAAGTACAGATTCATCCCATACCAAGTAGTGATTCTTAAATGTTTTCCTCAGAGTCTGTAAATATCTCCAGAAGAACGTCTAACATTTGTAAAATATACTGAATTAAGACACAGAGCAGATTCTGATCATCACATGAAAAGAAAACACCATGTTGGTCCTATTTCGATCACTGCCAATTATCTTCCACCTTAAAAAAACTGAAGCCACTTTTCCACCATCTCCAAGCACCCACCACCGACACCTGTCTCCTAATTTCTTCTCATGTTCTCTCTACTCACGTATTCTAGATGAAAGCCACTTAAAGTCCAATGGAACCAAACTGGAGTCAGCTTCTCAGAAGGAAGAGAAGGATCAATAAATGAACTTTAAGCTAAAAGAAACTAAATATCATCTAACAGTAACTCCTCATTCTATAAACCAGGGGTATCAAACTTATTTTCACTGGGGGCCACATCAGCCTCGTGGTTACCTTCAAAGGGCCAAATGTAACTTTAGGACTGTATAAATGTAACTACTCCTTAATAGTTAAGCAAGAGCTCGGTGCTGCCACCAAGTAGAAACAAGGTGCCAGGCTGGATGAAACAAGGTGGAGGGCCGGAGTCGGCCCATGGGACTTGTATTTGCCACCTGTGCTATAAACCAAAAACTTTACATTTAGAAAAACAGCACATAAGATAAAGATCCATAGACGAAAATCAAAGCCCTCCCAAATTATCTTTTAAGAGTACCTACGAACAGTCAATATATCAGTCAGGTATCAGTAAGTCTCTTGGTTTGTTTTCATATGAACATACAAGGTCTGTCCAGAAGGTATCCAGCCATGTAAGACGAAAAAGAGAGACATTAACTGAAAAAGACACCAGATACAAGAAACATTGTACATAGGACAATGAAGCCTCAGTCCTCTTCAAAATTGGCACCTTGGAACCTTACACAGCTCTCCCAATCGCCATCAGCTGCCCTGTATCGCATTTCCCTGACTCTCATCGACGGTCTGAAATCTCTTCCCTTTCAAGGGTGATTTTAGTGTTGGGAAAAGCCGGAAGTCGCAGGGTGCCAAATCTGGGCTAAAGGAGGGCTGAGTCACTTGGGTGATTTGATGTTTTGCCAAAAATCTCTGCAAGAGACATGATGCATGAGTAGGCACACTGTCATGATGAAGTAGCCAATCACCAGTTGTCCACAGCTGCGGACTTCTAAACCATCCAAATAGTTTCCAGGAGGAAGCTCAAGCTTAACTAAGCAAAATTGGATGCAGATTTGTTGCTCTACTCACTCAGTCATTTTGAATGAGATGGCCACACAAGTACACATGCTCACTCAACAGCATCTACTGCCCCCACTGACTAGTACAGTGAAGTCATCACTACTCATGTATGGGCATTCTACTCCACTCTCCTTGGCTGCCAGGTTACGCAGATGTTGCGCAAACTGCTCTCATTATATCAACAATGGCTGGACTGTTTCTGGACAGACCTCATATACTTAAATATGAGCATTTAAAAAAGATTTGCTTCAGATCATTCTCAATACCGTCATCCACAGCATCTATTAACCAAGGCTTCAGGAAAGCTTGAAAATCACTCTCTAACCCAAAGCAATGTAATCCATTTCCTAAAAGACTCAATCAATTTGTACCATTTGGTATGTTTCTGAACTACTTGGAACCTAACAAGCCCCCTTTAATTCCTAAGGATAAAGGCAAGAAAATAAATAAAAGGAAACAATTTTTAAAACCAATTTCATTCACATTCTTGTCCATACATCTTTTATATTTTGGTTAGTGCTCCCAAATTCAAGCTTCTCTTTCTTATCCCCTCCACATCGACAAAGCAATCCTAACCCAACTTGTCTTCCAATCTTCTATAGTACCAAACGGGGAATTTTCTATGTAATCCAGGACTGAATCCTGGTCTACCTTCTAAACATTCCTCATATAACAAAATTTTGCCATCCTTGAAAAGGAAAAAAATTAAATCCTAGGCACTCTTATTTTCCTTTGAGACCTGGAAACACAAGGAAACATTTTCTGTCTAGCGACAGATGCTCTGGGACAAAACACCCTAAATTTAAATGTGGTTCAGTCTTTCTTCAATGCTTTTAAAAGCTACTTACTTATATTGTGGAGTTTAGGAAAATACCAATGAGTACTACTTTTAGAATCAGAAATTAAACATCTAAAACATTTGAAAATAGTTAACCCACTAAATTAGAATCACTGTTACATAAAATATGTATTTTAGAATTCCTAATAAAGAAAACAGGTTTTCTAGGCAAACAATTACTCATTAACTTTTTAAAAATACAGTATTCCAATTACATTTTCTCTCTGACATTGTAAGAATACATTTAGAATAAATAACTGCTAACTTCTCATCTGCATTAATGATGCTTTAGATATATAAACAGCCTCTATCCTCTCAACGTATAACAGGCCATTATTATGCAAGTAATAAATCATCCAACATTATCTCCAATGACAACTCATACCATACAATTTTGTATTTCAGAAAGAGATACAATGTAGCTTTAAAGTTTTTTAAAATGCTAAGTGGATAAAATGTATTTTCATTTTTTATTTTGAAGCCATCCAATCTTTAAAAAATCTTTTTAAATTATGAGAAACCACTTAGGTCAAGTTTATAATTCCTTAATCTATAAAGTGAGGCTGCCAGCATATTGTTTAGCTGGACATCTTTTACAAAAGATTAAATATGTACAGTAGATATCTATAGTCTCCAATTTAAGAACCATCCTAATGCATTTTTCCCTCCTTTCAATTATGTCTACTTATAAAAATAGAAGGTCAAATGTTAAAATCTGGATTATAAACAAAGTTTTTTGAACTGTATGTTTGTGGATCAGGAAATTCATGTTTGGGAAATGTTCCTATCCTCATGCCCCTTCCCCTCCCAAACCAAAAATGCACTTAGAACATTATGGCAGCCTGGCTGGGCAGCTCAGCTGGTGGTCAGTGTCAACCCCATACACAAAGGTTGCAGATTTGACCCAGTTAGGGAATACATAAAAATCAAACAGTGAATGCATAAGTAGCACAGCAAATCGATGTTCTATCAATAAATAAAAAATGTTAAGTATAAATACACTTCTGCTCCTTCATTCAGGTATCATGGAAATACAAAAGTTGACTGATTGAGCCTTTATTTAGATAATGTTGTAATTAATGCACACTGCTAAGAAAGAGAGGTTTAAATTAGTTTTAGTGAATTTTAATAACAGAAAAACTCACTTTTATTTTTAAATCATTTTTCATCTTTCAATTTCTGTTGACATATGATACGATATATTAGTTTCAAGTGTACAACCCAGAAATTAGACTTTATATAACTAAGTGATCGTGCTGATAAATCTAGTACCCATCTGACACCATAGTTACACTGTATTAGTGTATTATTGACTATATTCTATATGCTGTACTTTATATCCCCATGACTATTCTCAACAGAAAAACTTTTAATAAGGGATAAAAATTGGCAGAGAGAGGTAGCAAGGAGAGTTGATTTCATCTTTCAGGGACGACAGTTACTAGTTTTTTAAATAATAAAACAGAGCTATAACACATTACTGTATTTAAAGCAATGGAAGTAACCAATAGAAAAATTTAAAAGCTAAATCTTAAAAGGGGTTTTACCACTAAGGTGTGAGGAAAAGGAAAACTGATTACTTCATTTTTTACTTCCAGAATGGATTAAATTTTATTAACATATGCATGAAAACTGAGTAATTAATGTTTAATATGGAAGAAAAGTACAACCATTTAACCTGTCAGCTGAGCATTAACCTGAAAAATGACTATTAGTAGGAATAAAAAAGACTAGTTGTATGTAACCAGTAGGTTATAGAAATGCAAGCATTCAACTACTTTTTTTTACTTTTTTGCATTAGCAAAATAAATGATATTTTCAAGTGTCTCCTTTTTAAGTACTGGATTCTGTGTAGCATATTTTGTGCATGGTGTATAAAAAGGAAAGTTAAACCTACTTGGCTTTTCTCTAATGTAATCTCTGACACAGATCTATTTAAAACATGGATTGCTATACTTTTTCAAATACCAGCGTTAATGGATATACAAGCCTCAACCAATCTAAAGAGGGACCACTAGGGAGGAAAAGAGAGAAAAAACACTAAAAAGTAAACCTTTTGCACTTTTGGAAGAGCTGATGATCCATCCACATTACCCAAACCTTAAATAATAACTTTCTTACATCAGCTTTCTTAGTTTAAGTTTCCCTTTTAAAGTGCCTTCTTAAAGCAAACCAAAATTTATTCAAAAAGTTTTTTAAACAATGGCCAAATCTATCCATTTGCTAAAACTCCAAAAGCCAAACTCCATCAAATTATTCCTAGAACCAACGCAAATATTTTGTTTCACGTGAATCTACAATTCAAATCACTGTCGATAACACACATTCTTCACAACCCATATTTGCTTGTTTAAGAACACATGTTCCTTTTCATTCCTTTTTAACGCAGTAATTACCTCCACAGACTTTCCGGAAAAGCTAATACAGACAAGCTTGTTGTATCTTATCAAAACCAAAGGGTTTTGCGAAACCCTTGGGAATCCCTTTCAAAGAATACCCAAAATAAAAGGTCGCCACCATCAACACATTGTTAATGGGTTTATTTTCATGTGTCCAACAAACATTTGAGAGTCAATTATGTTCCAGGCATTACAGTAGTAAGATTTAGCCCCTCCACACAAAAACTTAAACCTCCTGTATAAAATGATACTACGAGCAAAATTAAAACACAAACGCAAACTGGAAAACGCACTAGCAATAAGAGAGACAGCGGGAATGTGATGGCTCCTGCTCCTGAGTTTGCACGCACTCCATGGTTTACTCTCCATGGTTTACTCGCTGTGGCCTGGGGCGGGCTACCTCACCGGGGTTAATCATCACACCCATCTCAGAGTTATCATCAGGAGAAAATGAGTTAATAAATATGAATCATTCAGATTAGTTCTTGGCATATAGTAAGGGTTCAGTAAGAAACTCTAATAAATCAACAAGAAATAACAAACCCAAGAGAAATGTCAGCAAAGAATATTAAAAGAAAATTCACAGAAAATATGAATAACAAACATGGGAAACTTACTCTATCGCACTAATATTCAAATGGAAATTAAAATATTATGTTTTATCTATCAAATTGGCAAACATTTTTAAGTACTCAGAATTCTAGAGTATGAGAAAATTCTGATGTATAGCTAGTAAGGAATCATAAACTGTACTTTGAAAAGGTATTTGAAAATAGGCACCGAAAGTCTGAAAAATACACACATGTCCTCTAACTGAACAACTGCAACTTCTAGGAATTGGACTTCAGGCAATTAATCAAAGATGAGCACAAAGACTGCCACAAAGTGTTCACTTAAATGTTATTTATGACCTAATTAGCAATGGGGTTAAACAGCAACTGATTTGCAGAATAGTAATTAGACACTAAAAATGATGCTATAAAAGAACATTAATGATAAAGAAATGTTTACATTTCAAAAGACTATAAAAAGTCAGCAAAATATGACCCCAATTTTTTTCTTAACTATTGCCTGAAGGAGCCACGTGCACATAAAATTGCAGGCAAAACATATACTAAAAAATTACAAAAGTTCTATGTGAACTTTAATTTTTTCAAATCAAGTGCTCATTTATTAGCATTACGACTTCAACATAACAGTTCCCAGTAAACATGCTGAACTTCAGTGAAATGACAGAACAAGTGAGGTTCAGATATGTGAATGGCGGGTTCTTATTTCTTCCACTCGTTCTTATCTAACCCCACTTGGCGGAGTAGCTCTGGATCCCCTGACCTTCGTGTCAAGCATCCTCTTGCTCTAGGTGGCCACCCACTCCTCTTCAAAGGTGTGCGGGATGGGGCCGAACACTCACGTCTTTTCCCAGACCAGAGTGAGAGCAGTGAAGCCGATGAAAAACAGGGCAGCACCCACAACTGTCTTCCACTCACTCATTCCTGCCCCCGTGCATTTCAGCGGAGCTCTCGTGAACTTAATTCAAAACAATTCAACTTCTTCACAATCAACAGACTGCTCCAGGGGCTCTTCTCTCTCAAGGCTTTCTGGCGGGCAGAAAGGTTCTTGACGCGGGCCACATGGGGCAAGGGACAGTCACGTGGATCAACATAACTCGGGAGGGCAAAGTCCTCACTCTTCACAACACTTCTGTGTGCTCACACACCGAGGTGGCAACTGCTCACTTGCCAACTAGGCTAAATGCTCTGGCAGTCACCATTCTGCGTGGCGGCCTCCACCGCCCCGCCCCCCACAGCCCCACGTGCCGCGCCAGCGCCCTCTACACCCTGGCTGCTCGCAACCAGGAGAGAGAGAGGGGCAATGCCCAACTTGAATTATTTTTAATTAAAAATATATAAACTGGAATGTGGTGGTGACAGTTGTATAACTCTATAAATTCACTAAAAACTCAAACATTCAAAAAATGCATACATATTACGATCTGTAAATTGTTTTAAATATTCACACACAGAGTACTTATGAAAAAGGTGAGGGGTAGGAAAAAGTCCCCGCCCTCAGAGAATAGATTATAACCAAATATGTTTTATTTCATGGGCAAGGAGAGCTTAAGTATTTCAGATATCTTCCAACAATAAATTTACATAACTATAACAAAATATTTTTCTACTATATTCATGTAAAAATGGATATTATGTAATCATGTCAAGCATACCACTATGAAAAAAAACCAAGATGTAAACTTTTTGCCTAACTTGGTTCCCAGAAAAACTATTTACACCTCTGTCACACTTTTCCCTACCTACCCTGCTCCTAAAAATGCTTTCTGAATAATTCCAGTAAGTAAAAAATCAGCACAATTCAAATGCCTAATGAAAGTCCTTCAACAAAACTTTTAAATCATGTAAGTTAGATATGACTTCCAAATGATTGCTTTAAGTCTGATAATACAGGCAGGCAGAAGAAATAAAAATTGAGACTGTAATGTGTAATTTCAGAAGACAAGTCCATTTCTCAGGAAGAAAATGCAAGCCCCAAATATGTATAAATAGTATGGTAACAACTGGGAGGGTAAAATAATAAAAATGGAGCACGTCTACTAGGCACGTGCAATGTGCACAGTCGGCACAACATTATGAATTGTTATTGCCATTAGTATACGTCTTACTCCCTGTGTGAAGAAAATGAAGCTTAGTGCTTAATTTTTTGTTCTCATGGTTGCCACAAACCCTTTGACTTCCCCTCCTATGGAGTATCAATGAAATTTAACCAGTAAATTCTCTCCCTCCCTTTCCTCTTCTCTAAGCATCTCATTTGGAGAAATACATCTTTTTACTTCCTGTTAATAACTATGAATCAGCAACTTCATTCTACTTTTATTTTTTTATTTATAATGTACCTTCATCGCAGAGAACACAACCATTACATATTCCACTCACTCGTAATTACCATTTGGTTTAGGTTCTCCAAATACCTATCTAACGTTCCCCCTGCATCAACGCCCCTGAAGTCAGTCCCTGGTCGCCAAAGTTTATTCTCCAGTGGAGTCCTTAAAAAGTGACTCAAAGAAAAAACAGTCCACAAATTCATACTCATCTTCATAAAATTTTGTCTGTCTTTATACTTTGTTCAACTTAGCTGGATATAAAACTTCCGGCTCTCATTTGTTTTCCTTGAGTGTATCAGAAGTTACTCCACCGAGTCTGGCAGAAAACGATGCTATCTGAATCACATAATGTAATATTCTTTACCTTAAGAATTACTTGGGTTCTTTGCTCAATACCCTCAGAATCTTCTTTTATTTAAAGTCCAGTAATTTTTAAAGAATATGTCTACACGTCGGTCATTTCAGGATCAACATTCCTTTTTCAAATGTAGTCCATTTTATTTCATTTCAAGAAATGTACTTAAGTTATTATTATTAGTATTTACTAAGTTTTTCATGGCTTTTGTTGTTCTTCAGGGATTCATATTATTTGTATGTTAGAACTTCTTTGCCTGTTTTTATTAGTTGCCACTTTCTCTAGAATGTTTATTCTTCTTCAATTTTTTGTTTACTTTTTCTCCTATTCATCTTCTGTTTCACTAAAGAAATTTCCTATTGTTTTTTACTCTCATGTTCCTTCTAGTTCAGGTTTCACTTTTTAAGGATTGTTTTCCTTTTATTTTCCTTTCTTGAGTTACCACATTTCCAAGATTTCCTCATTTGGATTTATGATGTTTTCATTGAAATATTCTAAATTTATCTGGGTCTGTTTTGAAACATCAGGGTATAGCTTTCATGTGTTTTACAGACATTTCTCTCTTGACGTGCTTTCACTGCCTGCAGGACCATTATTCTGCTCCTTATTCCCTTCTTCTTACAAAAACTCTGTGGGAATTTGACTGTGATACTTGCTTATTGCTCATTTTTGTGTAAAATAAAAAAACTTTTGAGGAACTGGAGCAGCTTTTCTGGCTTCATAAGAGTCCTCTTCTGTTTTCATGAAGGACACAGCAGTCCAGTCCCACGAACGCTGTGTTTTCACCTTCCCCACTTCACCTGACCTTTTCTCCCCGGCCCTCACTGTCTCCAAAGGGCTTAATTTGAATTCTCTTCCCAGCAGTGTCTCCTTAAGGTGGAGCCTTGACAGGGACTGGAGCTTCAACTGGTTAGTTCTGAAACTTCACAAGGACCAGATAAGCTCAACCCCACAGAAATCACTGTGAGCCCCTACTATCCTGGGAACTCAAAACTGTCTCTCAGTTTCAGTTGGCTGTTCTCAGACTTGCTTGCCACTTTCCAGGGGGTCTTTCTTGGCTATCTTGAGGTCCCCTTCTTTTCTAAGGCCCACCTGAAGACACTCTACCGCTTCTTTCTGCATCCTTTGGTACAAATTTTGACACCGCAAAGTTACTTGAGATTTGCCTCCACCTACCTGTATTAGGTTTGCGGAAATATTGGTCACCTAATTTTGCAGAAGGTATTCAGGAGTTTCTACTTTTGATGTCCAGATTACTGTCTGTTTTTAAAAAAAACAGTGGAAATTCAAAAAGTATACCCTGCTGTCATCTTCCCCAAACTAAAACACTCTCGGGGGTGTGTTTAGTAGTACCCCTAAAATCTAAACTAATGAATATGAATCTGTATGTTTTCCCCTGGGTTTTGAATAAAGGCACTAAGGTCTAAGAAATTCAACTTTCCAATGTAGCTAACTTCAGGTTTCCCACCGTCTTTTCTATAAATATCACATGTTCTCTTACATGAGATATAAGGTGTAATCATTAATTGCTTCCACTTAGAAATTAGAAATGTAAATAAGAAAAATATAAAACATTTATAAAGCCCAGGCCAATGTGGCTCAGTTTGTGAGGTGTCATCCAGCAAACCCAAAATGTAGCCAGTTGATTCACAGTCGGGGCACATGCCTGGGTTGCATGTGCAGGTTTGGTTCCAGGTTGCAGTGTGTACAAATGTTTCTCTTTCTCCCTCCCTTTCCCTTTCCCTTTTTAAAATCAAAAATTAAAATTAAAATCTTTGAAATATATATTAAAAAACATTTTTAAAAAGAAAATGAATAATAATGAGGAACTCTTAAAACTACCTGAAATAATTTATAAAGCAGACGTTGTGATTTTTAGGAATTACTAGGATAGCAAAACTGTTCTTTTTGCAAGTATTTGTTAAAAATGTTCCACATCAAAGGAACCCTGCTACACAGACACAGGGCATACAGAATGGACAGGCCGTCAACTCCCTGACCTTGAGAATCCACAACACTGGTATACAACCTGCGCAAACTCCATACAGCAGGAACTGAAAATCATGGGATAGAAAGAAAGAATTCTAGGGGGAGAATACCCACCAGACTATTAGGTTTGTCACTTTCTTCACACAATTGTGAAGCACTTGAACTGTTTCCTCTACATTGTCATTTCTGTATTTTCTAAAATAGGAGATTCTTCTTCTGAATTAGAAATTTTATTTTTAACTATAATACTCAATGCTCACAAAGACATATTAAAAGACACACATTCATGTAATGTTAGTGAGTTTAAACTAGTACTTATTAATTACCAAACAGCTTTCTGAAAAGTTGTATTAAGGACCTTAAAACTTTTTCAAACCCTATGACCCAATACTTATACTCCTAGGAATCAATTACAAAAAATAATTTGTCATACAACTAAACATGTATGCACAAATGTTAGTACTTTTAAAAAGTGAAAAGTGTCCTCGTGCGTGTGGTTCAGTGGGCTGTGCACCAGTGTGCAAACTAAAAGATTGCCGGGTCGATTCCCAGTCAGGGCGCAGGCCCGGGTTGTGGGCACACGAGGGACAGATGGATGGTTCTCTTGTACATCAATGTTTCTCTCCCTCTCTTTTTCCCTCCTTTCCCCTCTCTCTAGAAAATAATAAAATATTTTAAGAATAAAAAAAAGAGAACAGAAAAAAAAACTAATGTCTTATAAGAGGTATCTAACTTACTTAACTAGGAAATTATCACACAATGTAACAGTCTCAAATCAGTACACTTTAAAATAAATTTCTAAAGTAATTCGCCCTCAAAACAGTAAAGTTCTGAATGCTCTAGATTAGCTCCAAGTTCAAAGTGACAGCAGAGCACTACAATTAGTAAGTTTTTGATGACATAGAGAAATGTTTATGATATAATGATGGGCAATATAAGAGAAGATATATACAATATAAAAAAAATTCTAGCCCTGGCTGGTATAGCTCAGTGGATTGAGCACGGGCTGGGAACCAGAGGGTCCCAGTTCGATTCCCTGCCTGGATTGCAGGCCAGGTCCCCAGTGAGGGCCATGTGAGAGGCAACCATACACTGCTGTTTCTCTCCCTCTCTGTCTCCCTCCCTTCCCCTCTCTCTAAAAATAAATAAAAATAAAATCTTAAAAAAAAAAAAAAAGTCTATCTAAGTACACCAACCTGAATGGATATTCAGTATGATCTCAATCAATCATAAATAGCATAAAAATAAAAAAACTAGGAGAGAACGTGCCATAGTATAGTGGGCAAAAGAACTTTAGAAATATTTCCTTCTATTTATCTGTATTTTATAAATTTCCACAGTTTTCAGTGACTGTGTATTAATAAACAGAGAGAAAAGTAAAAATCTTAAAGCAAAAATAAATCCATTGAATTTACCATTCATCAAAAATAATAAATTTATTAAGAGCAAAAATCAGACCCGCTTGGCATTAAAAAAATGAATGAGGGCAAAGGGAGGAAAAGCACAGAAAAAGACCAGATACCCAGGACCTTGTGAAGGAACAGCTTCAGAAGCGGGCAAACTGGTACTATGTACCAAAGTATTAAAGTGCACAGACCAATTGATTCCTCCAATGCACCCTGCAAGGAAATGGGATTAAAGAAATTGTTTTGCTTTGTTTTAAATTTACAGATCTGGTTTCTAACTGTTCTGAAATAAAAGGCCATATTCCTGTGATTACTGAAGTATGAAAACTTTGCACTACGAAACTCACATTTTAAAATGAGTCAGAGAATTTAAAATTAAAAGCTGCCACTCTAAAGGTTTTAAGCAGTTAAATTCATATGTATAAGAAATATGACAACATAAACAAATCAGCACAATTTAAAATAAATTTCCAAGGCTATTCATTCTTGAAGAGTTCAGTTCTGTATGTGCTAGTACTACTTCAAGTTTTAAAGTGACTAACCGATCACTATGGTTAAAACAATTTTAGTTGTTAAAGAAGCTCATGTCAACAACGACAAAAAGAGCTGTTTCAAGTGCTATACCCATCAGCTTTTCTCAAATAATATTCCATTGAATGTTAGTGGGTATAAATACAAAATAAAAGGGGGGGGAACACGACCTTTTATCAAGTACATTTTAAAAATGCAAGAGCCTTCATGTTAACAGGCACAGTAATCTCAGGCAGTATATCTTCCAAATTTAATCTCAGAAGTGATTCTATATCCTAAATAAACTGTATCTGGTTACCTTTTAATTCAAAGGCGTAAAGAGGGGCTCCCTCAATTCCCTAGTAGAATGGTGTCACTCATCACTAACAGGGACAAATGGGAGACAGGGAGGTGTGTGCAGGAGAGACACGCAGGGGCAGTTACATGAGTCAGGAGCTCCAGAGAGAAGAGTTGGACACAAACTTAGATTTTGACAACCCTGGAATGCCGATGTCAGGTGAAGCCATTACTGTGACTGCTATGAACCAGAGTGTGTTTTCTGTTTTTCTTAGATGCCTTGAATTCAATAGATGTCTTAAAATTTTTCCATAAACATCCACTGCACCATTTGTTTACACATGTGCTCCAGCCCCCAACTGAAATGTGTTCCATGATTCGTAAGCACAGGGTTCCTTGTGGGCAGAGTGTCTGTTTTGTACCTGGTACAAAGCAAATGCTAGCCAAATAAATGATTTGCCACAAATGATTTTTCTTCTAAAAATTTTTTTAAATACAATTTTACCTATTCATATTCCAATTATATATTAAAATATGCTAAAAGACTCTCAAATTAAGTACAGGAACACCTATATATACATGTACTAGAGACACATCAAAGTTTGGCTTGGTGTTCAGTAAAACTCTGTTATTAAGGTTTGGCTTTTGAAAGATCAGTCAGTGCCGACTTCCACGTCCTTCCTAGCATCCCTGAGCCTGCACCTAATTGATGAAATGGTAGCAGAAGGAGGTATCATCACATCTAACCAACATAAAGTCAGAGCCATGATGGCCTGTGGGAAACAGAGCATTCTCTTTCAAGTGTGCATAAGCCTTCTACCAGCTGAAGTATAATAAATGTGTACATAGCAAAACAAGAGCACACTGCAGCATTCACTAATGATGATTATAAACACTGTTAATTTGATGTTCAAAAGCAATTATTAACTTTCAAATTGTTCGGAGGGAAATACACCAGAAGCTAACACATAGACTAGAAAGAGCCAGACCTTCCTTCTTGAGTTTTTCATTTATAAGCTAATAAATGTTGAGAATTTTTAAAGAAGACAAAGCCAAGTCAGAGACCAGATTGTATCATAAATCTAATCTTTGTATAAGTTTTGTGTATTCTAGCATTCATAAAATTAACGAGATAATCTTTATAAACTGTATTTACTCTTTAGATATTTCATTCATCCATAAGCCTTTCATGAGACAGAGCTTTCTGGAAACTCTTCCTATCTGACAAAAACGAACTAAAAATAAAATAGCAAACTTAGCCATCTCAAAATTTCCTATGGAAAAATCTTCAAAATTGTTAATATTTATGAATAAATATATGAGACATTCCAACGCACTGTGTTCTTCTACTGGCCTAAGCTGACAGTGAGCATCTACTTGCTACAGCCCACATGCAGTACCAGGCCCAAGGGGCAATCTGGGAGCGGACAGTGCTGAGAAACAGTTCCTGCACTAAAAGGTCAAACTCACAAAATCTGACAACAAAATTTTCATAAAATTCTAAGTTTTCTCTGTAAAGCCTCCTGGTTGTTTCTGTGTGACAGTCAGAGTCAGCCTCAGTACCCTGCTGATGTCCTCATCCACTGGTGTTCCTCCAGTGTGTGCAGCCCAACGTCCCCACGCACGCCCGAGAGCAGGACTGCGGTTACGGAGATGACCCCTCCTTCACCTTTTACTTAAAAAAGGGTTACCAGCACACCCTGAGTCCCGCATGGAAGTCAAATACTATATGCGCTATAATTTCACCGTGAATATATTCAAGCATATTTCTTCATACGAAATAGCACACCTGAGACATTTTTTTAAATCACACCCTTAAAAAATGTTCATTATTTTTCTTTTCTGAAAACAAAGATCACCAAAAACAGAAACGACTGGCAAAAACTTTAATCCTATAGCAATAATGTGATTAAATAACTATTCAGGATTTATGCAGTTACTCCTTTTCTGGTTAAAGACCACATTTTCAAACATATCAAATATCTCTGATGAAGTCGACAAATATAAGCCACTTGGTTTAACAAAATGCCTCACAATCGACCTGATTTAAGAAGATACAAGTTTAAAAGTTAGTAACACTTGATTAATGAGCTACACTCCCTTTTCAAGTGTGAACATAGCTATACATGGATTAGCCTCTATTTTTTCATGTATGATTAAGAGCACCTCAAGCAAAAATATTCATTCAAAAATAACTTCATACTGCTTCTCCTATATAATACAAACGACAAAAGGATGAAAGGTAAGGAGGGAGGGAAGAAACAAAGAGAGGGAGGAAGACAAGCAGGGAACAAGAAAAACCAAAATCCCAGATCATAATTTTTAAAGGAATCATACATATAGGCATAATCTCCTTAATTTAATTTCAGATACACTACTTGTATCTATTCCCTATGCCTTTAAAAGACTTGCTCTAATCTAACAGGAATCTGAGGAAACCTGCATTTGACCACAAAGGGAAGTATTTCTTTTATTTTCAATAGAAATATTTCAATTCTCAAAGTATCAGTCAACCATCCACTTTTAAAAAGGTCAAGTACTTGAAATTACTAAGCTCTATTTATATTAGTACCACTATAAGTTACTAATTATCAAACTGATTCCCAAAGTTACATAAATTTCCCAGCTAGCTTTGCATTACTGATCTAAGTAATTCTCCCCACTGATATGGTCTATCAGAAAGCTCTCCCATTCAAAATATACCACATTCTCTCAGACAGCCATAGTTTTACTGTAGTTTAAAACTTGAGTCACCTGTATGCATCGTCTTCTTTCAAGTCTCATATCATCCTGATGGGGTGGGGGAAGGGAGGGAAGAGTCCAGCAGCAAAACTATAACACTGTGTGAAGAAAAACAGATTATGATAAGAGATAAGGATGCAAGACAATTATCCCTAATTGAGGAACATCTAATGTAACTATAATCCCCAAAACATAAAGATGAAATTAACTCAACGTCATTACTAACATTTATTTAAACTTACTTAAAAGTAATTTTCATTAATGAAAATTGATTAGATATAAAATATAAAGCATTCAATTGTCAAGGAGAAAAACATTTTGAAATCTGCCTACTACCTATGAGAACTTCACACATTTCTAGGTATGAAATAAAACAGTCAATAGTCCACTATTCTATATAAATTATGGAGGGGAGGGGGGACTTTGTAATCTCCATCAATTCACAAATCAGTACGGATGTGAATTCACTTTTTACATGGCTTACACCAGAAGTAACGGAAGTTCCTTTATAGGAAAGATAACGTGTCCATCACCCATCTCACTTGTAAATGAAGTCTGAGACACCGCTCACCGCGCTCCCCTAAGCCCACAAACCCTCCTTCGCTCTCTGAATGGCTTCTCTTACTTTATTATAATTCCTTTACTGCACTTCCTACTTACGGCTTCCACTGATAATTTCTAGACTGACCTGCAATTCCATAATGACTGACAGGAAATCAGAAGCAACCTCACTGTTATCATCTGAGAGCACATGGTAATGGCAGAGAGATGGAGATAAAGACAAGCACAAGCTAAACCGGACTTATAAACTGGGTTCAGTCTAAAACTCTATATTTAAATGGATACTATGGAATTCAGTAAGTATTCCTAGTTTTATAATGTTGCTTATGTTGGTCAAGTTCCCAGGACAGCCAAAAGAAGCCTACTGATCCCCAAAGATACTACTGGTCATGGGCACTAGGGACCTGAAGAACAAACACAGAAGGTGAACCAATTCCAGGTCCTCCCTTTATCTGGACAAATTCTAAACCTGATTGTTTTCCTTTGTTGGCACTCTCTCAACACCTAAATTTTACATTATGGCATCCCAATCATCCGGCGTTAAAATAATCCTTTCCCATAAGCGTGCTCCTAAATTCCCATCTAACATTCCGATGGCCGCAGTGCAGTTCATTTCAGGTGTGTGAAGAAATCGACTGGGTTGAAGGAACTCACTTTAACATCTGCAATTTTCAACAAGGATGCTAGGCCACCCACATGCACCCCTAACAGGTAGAATTCTAACAGTGTTGCAACATAAAGTAAAAAACTACAAAGGTAGTTTGAAGAAAAACATTTTTAGGGAAGTGGGTCATAATTTAGATTGGAGTCTATATTTATAGCTCCTATTTACAGTGAAAAAGCAAAATATTTCTGCATTTCACTTATTTCTCCTACTTTTGAATGCACAGGTTCTATTAAAACTCTAAGTCTGTATTACAAATAGTAACTAAAAAAGGAGCTCAGGAACAGGGTTTAAATGCATAAATTATTTGTAAATTAGTACTCGCCTGTCTTAAAATCATTACCTATATCCCATTTTCCATTCCTGTAAAACCACCTTTCCAGTTCAGATGCCTCTGTGGGTAGCAAGTAAAACCTTCAACATGGGACCAATTAGTATACAATTTGGGGGGGGTAGGGGGTGTACGGACAAATGGATGGATAAACATTAAATTTCTGCATCAAAATACTTTTATTTGCAAAAATAATACTGAAATCATCAAAATTCAAGATTTTTTACTCCAAAGACATAATTTTCTAACACTTCCCCCCCATATAAGTATCTTTTCAATTCCAGAATGAACCATGGGGAAAGAAAATATAAATTAAATCTCTAGCTATACACTATATATTAAATCCTTTACACTCTGAATATCATATTCTTCACATATAAGCTACTGCAATGCTACATCCTCAGAAATTCAATGGTTTCAATAGAAAAAGATATTAATGATACATAAGCACTTTATAAGAAAGCAGAATGCAGTAAGACATTAATCCTTTTATTTTATTAAAAGTTGTTAGAAATTAGAAATAC
>PVJI01025477.1:0-20413 GCA_004026765.1 Micronycteris hirsuta | reverse complement strand
CGGGGCCACCTGCAGATTTGGATGCCTGCCCCCGCATCCCAGGGCTTCCTGGGGTACCAGGCCCAAGAGGACCAGAAGGAGCCATGGGGCTCCCCGGAATGAGAGGCCCTCCAGGAGCAGGTATGAGCTGGACACTGATCGCTCATTATTTGCGTCATATGCATATTGCTGAAATGAAAATCTCAGTAGGGTTTTTTTTGGGGGGGGGGGTTGGGGAGCTTAGACAACTAGTGAGGATGAATGAAAATTTTTTTCTGAAGGTTTAATCATGCACTAGTTGGATTGACACATCCTTTTCATTTTTTATGTGGAGATTCTACTTAAATCTTTTATACTTGGGCAGATTTTGGACATGAGGTTTTGAAACCTTTTAGCACAACAGAGTAGATGCTTTATTTATAGTTCATTAACAGCTGTCGAGTTGATTTTGAATGAAAAACAACTGAATTGGGGCTCCCTGGAACAGCCTAGGAGAAGGGAGGAGGGGGGTGAATCCTTGGGGCGGGGAGAAGGAGGTGGTCCAGGGAGCATCATGCTAAATTACAGCAATAACTGCATTGTTCCTTTAATTGATTTAAGGACGGCTCTATCCTATCCTTGTCAGGATAGCAGGATCCTTATTTCAATACTTAAACCAAACCATTCCTTTAAAAGGTATCCTCCAAATTGTTTCATTTCTGCCCTTCTATGTCCGCTGCATTGGGTAATTCACAGGGCGATGTGGGAGTCCCGGGCTGGTCATCTGGTAGTTGCTGATCTTTTCAGGCCAATTGGCAGTGCCCCTGATTCTAAGTCACCAGCATGCAAATTACCCGAAGAGGCACTGGGCCATTCCATTTCTCATTTTCCCCACTGCCCCAGCTGCAGTGATAGCTCCTGCTGGTTTAGGAACAAAGGAATTGGAAGTAGGAATTTTGCACCGCCTGCTTTGCCAGTGTGTCCCCAGCCCCTGCAGTGCGAAGTCCCCTAGGCCGGAGCGTGAGCAGGTTGTGGGTGGTGTCCTCAAAGTGGTACGGGGTCCATCGTGGACACTCGCTGCATGTGTCTGTGTTTGCGCGTGCAGTTAATTGGGTGTCCACTCTAGCAACGTTCTGTTACAGCCGCCACGCCTTGGGAATTGGCTTACCTCCTCTTCGCTTTGGCTCTCAGTGCGTGGCTCAGGCCTTCAGTCAGGCAGGATAACTCATCAATCAACCTGATTTTAAAACCAGGCTGCCTTGCAGTATTGAGAGCTGGGCCCCCTGCCCACCCTGTCCCCTATCCCCCGCACTGTTAAAAAAAATAACTTCGAAGCAGAAGAGATAAGCCTATAATGGGGTTCTGCAAATTCAGCTCAGTAAATACTTCCAGATTCCCTCTCTTCTCCACAGAGTACGAACTAGGTATGGGTAATTCCAGTGAGGGTGTGTTTTTCTCTGCTCCAGGGTCTCCAACCTCATGGCGGAAATGACCAGCAGGACTTAGGGGTGCTAGATAATGGGAGATGACAGTTTGGGTTCTAAAGGAATTTCGAGCAAAGGGCATTCAGAGAATGAGACAAGGAGCGGTGTGTCCCTGTGTGGAGGGCTGTCGGGACACTGAGACCCCAGCAAGAGCTGGCATGTGGGCAGAGCTTTTAAGAAGAGATTGGGCCTAGAGGAACTGGGATTGCCCCACAGGAAGGCACAGAGCACAGCTGGGGGCAGGGCGGCCTAATCACCTGGTAACAAAGCTCCATCCTTGCTGCTCCAAGGATGGTCACACCCCAGACCTGCTGAATTAGAATCTGCCTTTTAACAAGACCCCCAGAATATGGTCCCTACCGCACATTCAAGGTTGAGGAACCCTAACAAGATTACACGAATGTCGTCAGGTCATCTGAGAGTGACACCTTCCCTGGTGACTGAACCCTAGCTGTAGGTTCCAGTCACCAGAGGGGCTTGAAAAAATGCTGGTGCCTGGGCCTCACCACAGAACAACACGATGCAGAGGGAAACAGAGCCCATGCACCAGTGTTTCAGGAAGTCTTTCCAAATGGCTGTAGCTGGCAGCCAAGGTCGAGACCCACTGCTTCATGCTAACATCCATTGGGACCAGGGAGGGGGTTGGGCTTGCCCATTGTGGTGGTTTTGGAAAATAACTGAAGAAAGGAACTGAGAAAAGTCAAATGGGCCAAATCTGTCCACTTTAACTTAATCATTATCTTGGGGACACATGAGATTCTCTTTTCATAGTGAACTGCTGAGAGAGGGCCAGCAGTCTCCGCGGGCTCAGGTGTGATCACCTGTCATCTCTAATTCCTCCTGGAGGGGCTCATCCAGCTGCAGGTGCCCACGGAAGGGCCTTCTCTGGCTTCCCGCGCCCTTTCCTTATTGATGTCACAGAACCTGCCTGCGGGTGATAGGAGTACCTCGAGGCCACAGCTGTGCCGCAGGACGGGAGTGTTGTGTTGAAAAGGTGCCCAGCAGTCCTTCCTGGGAAGCGCGTCTCACAGCGAGGGCCGCCCTGCACTGTGGCCCTCCTCCCGGGAGCCCCTCTGTGCACCACTCATGCGCTGAGCTTTCTTCTGGCCCCCTCCTCTCTGACAGGTGCCCCCGGGCTCCTGCTTTAAGGGACTTCTCTTTTCCTTGGTCCCCTCTTTCTGTCTCTTCCTGCTGGCCACCCTGGAGGCATCGGTCATGCTGTCCAGTTGCTCAGAACTGACAAGTCTATTCCGAGGGTCTAAAGTGGCCGGGCCCCAACGGCCTTGGGCCATCTGCTGGTATGAGGGGCGGTGTAGACCACCCCCAAGGTCGGGTGAAGGATCAGCTGCCACTAGGAAGTCCCACCTCCACTTAAAACGATGTTGTTGGTTTCCTCCTGTTTGCCTTGCGCAACCTTTCTCCTTGGTAAGCTGATGAGACCGAGCACATGAGCACGTGCCGCAGCTGAGATCCACACAGAAAAAACACTTCTGGCTCTTTCCTGCCCCCGTAAGCGGGATAACAGCCACACTGAGTATCACTTGTGTCTGTTAAGAGGCCCCCACCATGGAAAGTCTACCGCTTGTCTCGTCACACGTCTCTTTGACCTGCAACTTCTTCTTCCCGGGGGGCCCTCAAAGGCTGAGGGTCTGGGTGATGAACCCAAAGGTGGTTTCTGTTTTGTTTTGAATGTTCCTGCATGATGGGGGCCCAGTACCCGCATCCCGACCCTCTCAGCGGGGGCAATCCATCCAACCCCGGTGGGCTCTTGGGTGTAGTTTTATTCTTTAAAATAAGTTCCAGGCAGAGAACAAGTCCAGGAAATGGAAAGCTCTGGGTGCACAACTCTGGTTAGCAAAAGCCTCTCTACCTGCCTCTGGAAATGTCACCTGCCTGAGCGTTTCTCTGTCCTCCCTTAAGGGAGCAAAGCCTACACGGCAACCTCGGGGAGTGAGCTCTCTTCCCAGATGCAGAGAGCTCTCGGCCCACATCAATGGCGCGGGGCGGGGAGGGGGGGGGGTTGGGGAGGACACGCCTGCCATCTGGCTTGTGAGCCCGCGGGCAACCCTTTGCAGAAATGCACAGTGGCCACTGTTGGAATCATCTCATTGGGTGGGAGAGAGAAAAGAAGCTTTTCTCTCACATAAAGTGATTGTCTTGGGACTTAGCACCTTATAAATACTAAAAACAGGAAAACAACTATTAAAAAATTGCTGCTCTTAATCTTGCTCCCAATTAACTCGACCCCTAACTGAATCCTATTAAATTTCAGTCATTCAGGCCTCTAAAAATCATTATTAAGGAAAATATTTAATGAAAGAAGTCATACATGTTCTATGTAAAAAAAAAAAAAGAAAGTCAGATATACAAGAATAGGAAGACCATGCGGAAACCTCCCAGCACCTCCCTGGTCTGGCTTCAAATTCTGGCTCTGCCCAGTATCGGCTCATTGGCCGTAATTAGCAAGTTTCGGGGCCTCCCGGAGCCTCAGGTAGCCCAGTGCCAAGTGGAGACAGTAGGATCCCAGCGTGACGTCGTAGCTGCCGCTCGCTCGAGAGGGAAGTGAGCGGGGAGGCTCAGGGGGAGGAGGTGCACACGCAGTGAGCACTGCCGGCCAGTGGGGGTCCTATTGTCCTCACCATTGTCATCCCGGACTTTTTGCAGGGTGCAAAGGAGAGCCCGGGCTGGATGGCAGGAGGGGCGCGGATGGCATCCCAGGGCCTCCTGGGCCTCCGGGTCACAAAGGCGACATGGGAGAAGCCGGCTTCCCTGGAGCACCAGGTAAAGAGTTTCAGTTTCTCGCCTTTTCTCTGACAAGCAGATCTGTGTACAAGATCCCCGGCCTCTCCAGCAGCTTTCCAAGCTGATCCTGTTAAAAGCATTCGCCTTAGACACCAGCACCCCAGGTGTTAGGGAGATGGGAACAAGAACAAAACAGGGTGCATCCCCAGAGTTCTGACCCATGCTCACCTGCCACAAAAACAAGTCAGGGAGCTGTGTCCAGTTTGGTGTTTCCCCGAACTGCTGGACATTGTCATAAAAAGCTCAGCCACCGCAGCTGCTCGCTCTCCCTGGTAAGCCTGGCATTGCTGCGTGACCACAGTTGAGAAGCTGGGCTGAAGATCTTGGGGATGGTGCAGGGGGTCTCACCCTCAACAATGGGCTGACCCACTTGGCCTCTGGTTTTCTGAATTCACTTCATCTTATTGTACAGCCATCAATAAAATTTATATGGCATGCAAGGCTCTTAAGAAAAACGTTTGGGAGTGGGCATTGGGAGGTAAGACCCTTCAGAAGAGAAATTTGACGTGTAATGCACCAGGATATATGTCAGAGGCCAGGGACCTAAGGACCCCAGGACACGGTCTCAGGTTCTCAGACTGTCTGGCAACACCAGGTGAGCAACGAGAAGGCGTGCGGAGGGCTGGGCTAGGTCAGCAACCGCCAGGAGCCCAGTCTGAAGCCGCAGCGCAGCCTCCGCCTGCATTTGCCATGCAGCAATGCGGGCCTGTGTTCCCTGCTCTCTGAGTTTCAAGTCCAAGACCCCAACCTGTGAAACCCTGACGGGCCCAACAAAAACCAGGAGCAGGCCCGATTCAGTGCACAGGCCGCCACGCTGTGACCGTCGGTGTGCAGTATAGACGGGGAGAGACTGCTGGTCTTCCAGAAACAAGTTTAAAAAAAACCCCACAAAACTTCTGGTTTTAAGTCACACTTCACCTTGGGCTCTTGGGATTAGAAATCACCATAGGCTTCTTCCATAGGTCAGTCCCTGAGAGGGGTGCCCAAGGGACAGGCCTGGCTCCTGCTTGTAGAACTGATTATTTCCCACCTGCCAACACAGATTCTAGAACTAGGCCTTCCCACCACTTCCCCCCTTTTCTTTGTTTTAATCCTTACCCCAGGATAGATGTAATTGATTTTAGAGAGCGAGAGATAGAGAGAGGGAGAAACATCGAAGTGAGAGTGAAACACTGATCTGCTGCCCCAGTATGTGCCCCAGCCGGGGATCGAACCTGCAACCTGACCGGGAATCAAACCTGTATCCTTTTGTTGTGTGGGATGATGCTTCCACCAACTCAGCCACCAGGCCAGGGCCACGTCCCCCACTTTTAAAAGAAGAGATCGGACATAGAGCTCCCCAGCCCTTGTTCTTCTGAGAATGGAGCTGACAGTTGAATAGGCAGGAATGAGACAGGTCTGTGGGTGTGAGAAAGACCGATTTTTTGTTTTGAATACAAGCAAAAGCTTATTTGGGAAACCACAGAGGTGGAAGAAGAGCAATGTGGGGGAAATGAGCCAGCTGGGCTGTGTGGGCTCAGGAAGCAAGTTACAGGGCAAACAAGGGCCCTTGGAGCTTAGGAGAGAGAAGGCAAAGAGACACACCTAAGGGAAGTGGGTGTGGATGGCTCGGGAGGGGGAGGGGGAGAGAAGGGGAGGGGAAGAGAGAGAACCAAAAAGACTGACTCTGAGTATCACCTCTTCAGTGGGGGGCAGACGCCCGGTCTGGTGGGAGTCGGAGCCAGCTGGAAGATCACACCTGGGGCGTGTCATTACCTGTTCTGGTTCTCCCTTCTCAGCCCTCACCGTTTCTGGCGTGTTCCGCACGCTGCCTTTTTATTATGCGTATTGTGCGTCATTTCTTCAAGTAGAACCTGAGCTCTAGGAGGGCAGGGAGTTTTGTCCGTGTTGTTTTTAGGCTAACCTCACCCAGCCACCTGGATGCTGCCTGGGGTAAATAAGCATGTGCAGCAGGAGCCGTTTGCATGGCCTGCGGCTGCGGGAGGGGCGTTCCGCCCTCCCCTCCCCTTCTCTGAGCGCTCAGCTGGGCCCCAGCACAGGGGTGATCAGAAATATGTGTGAAACTAACCCCTATGTGGCCTTCATTTTTTTTTCTTTATTCCTTCAGGCCCTCCTGGGCCTCCTGGGGATCCTGGGCCCACGGGCTTCGGCCCTGGGTACCTCAGCGGCTTCCTCCTGGTCCTCCACAGTCAGACGGACGGAGAGCCCACCTGCCCCGTGGGCATGCCCAGGCTCTGGACAGGCTACAGCCTGCTGTACCTGGAAGGACAGGAGAGAGCTCACAATCAAGACCTTGGTATGTAGCGAGCACGTGGTGCCCAGGTCCGTGCCTAACAGTGACACCGTTGGGTTAATTTCATGTGTTCCTGAACCTCTTCAGTGATCACTCATCTTCTCTGGGCTTTTCTCTTCTATACCGGGCTGATTCTCAGTGAAGTCTGTTAAGCCCGGGTTCCTGTGAGGTGCCAAGAGGCTTATTCTGGCTACTGTTATTACTATCTGGCTATTTACTAGTTTTAAATAAATGGTGGTCAGTAAATGAGATGTAAGTCTGATACAAAATGCAATCTTTACTTCCAAATGGAAATTGTTTCTGTGTAAATGGCATTATCATCAGTGCCCAGAAGATGATACAGTGTGGCATTCAACAGCGCCAGCCTCCGGCCCTACTCCAATTTGGTTTTCAATGACAGAACTTGATTTTGAGAGTCCTCCTTGGTACTGCTGGTCAGTTTTCCATAGATCAGTGAGACTGATTTCAAGCCGAGTTGAAGTACCTGGGTGCCGGCAAACTCTGCCTTTCCCAGACGATGAAGGTCGGGTGGTGGGCGCAGGAGGGAGATGCCACCAGGGATGGTAGATGGTGGAGTGAGTTTGGTCACCGCTCTCACTGGGCCATGACCCCACTGGGCTGTTAGTAAGATGGTCACCGGGTACAGGCCTACAGGTGGCAGCCACTGACATGTCCCTCTCCACTCCTCCCTCGGGTTCTCCATGGCCCTTCCCGTCAGAAAGGCCTGGGAAAAGGAAGTGACATGTCACAATGACTGTGTCTACTTCTCTCCTTTCTGTTCTGCCACTGGTCTGTTTCCCACTGCGCCTCGGTACCAGCGGCCTCACTTCTCTGCCCTGTTCCAGCCCGAGTGTGCACGCAAAGCTGTGTGGGGCCCCAGGGATAAAACCCCAACCCTTTACAAGACAGACAAAGCCTGCGTCCTGTGTCTGATGGATCTCTGGACATCCTTGGGACAGACACACAGACCTCCTCTCCCACCTTCCCCCACGGAACGTCTCGGAGCTCTTTAAGCTCCGTGTTCCCTTACTATCTGTGACCCTCTTTACTCTGCATCTTCATTGAATAGTTTTCACCAAACCCCGCCAATTTTTTTGTATTTCAGGTCCTAGCTTCCAATCACTCCTTCTGGTTACCCTTCCCATAAGTCCCTGGGCCCTGCAAGGGTCATTCACGGGCCGGTCATGCTGTATTTTCATCACCTGTTTGCTCGGCCAGCTTCCGCCGCAGGCCGGGCGGGGAGCTTAGCGAAGACAGGGCGGTGAGCTCACGGCGCTGCTCCCCGCACCTGGCTGAGTGCTTGGCTCACCCGTGAGGAGTGGGTGGGGGAATGAGGGGTCAGGGAAGTGGCAGAAATGGTCAGGCCCAGCCCCCACTTTCACCACCGCCGACGTAGACGTTGGCCAGGGCCTGTATGCCAGACCGCGTGTCTGCAGATGGCACAGGTAGGAAGGTCGCTGGATGCGCCTGGCCTAGCTGCTCACACACCACGTGGTGTCCTCTTCCTTCCTGAGGTCTGGCCGGGTCCTGCCTGCCGGTGTTCAGCACACTGCCCTTTGCCTACTGCAACGTCCACCAAGTGTGCCACTACGCCCGGAGGAACGACCGGTCCTACTGGCTGGCCAGCGCCGCGCCTCTGCCCCTGGCGCCGCTGTCGGAGGAGGACATCCGCCCGTACATCAGCCGCTGTGCCGTGTGTGAGGCCCCCGCCCAGGCGGTGGCGCTGCACAGCCAGAACCAGTCCATCCCCCCGTGTCCGCGGGCCTGGCGGAGCCTCTGGATCGGGTACTCCTTCCTGATGGTGAGTCCCTGCACTCCCCCGCCGGGGCCACCCCTCCGTCGTCCCTTCCGTCTGCGCAGCGATTCTGTGAACTCTGTGCACACGGACGCAGCAGGACCTGTGGTCATAAAGGCCACCGCAAACCGCAGCCTGCTGAGATGCGGAACCGTTCTTTCTTCTGTCAATTCGTTTTTTCATTCTACTTGGGTGGAGTTTAGGAGGCGGAAGTTGATTGAGCCCTTGGAGAGAGCAGTTTAATTCTGCATGCATACCCGCTTGTCCCTAGTTCCCGTTTCCTCAGCAGATCTAGTCTGGTCTTCCCGGGATGATTTTGGGAAAAACTGTGAAGTCAGGTCCAGACCTTGGCGTGTCACCGGTCGGGTCTGGGGTGGCCAGCGTGTGTCTGAGTCCTAACGCTCTCTTGTTGTCCTGCTAGCACACGGGAGCTGGGGACCAAGGAGGAGGGCAGGCTCTCACATCGCCTGGCAGCTGCCTGGAAGACTTCAGAGCAGCTCCGTTCCTGGAATGCCAAGGCCGGCAGGGGACTTGCCACTTTTTTGCAAATAAGTACAGCTTCTGGCTGACAGTGGTCAAACCACACTTGCAGTTTGCTGAGGCACCGTCACCAGACACCTTGAAAGACAGCCAGGCCCAGCGCCAGAAAATCAGCAGGTGCCAGGTCTGCGTGAAGGTGAGCTAGAGAACCTGAGACTCCCCGAGGCCCCAAGAGGACCTTCCCCGGGGACTCAGTCGTCCCAGGCTGTGCCGGGAGATTCATGGTGCTCCTTTCAGACTCCCGTGCCAGCGGTCATGCTGCCTCTTCGTGGTGATTCCCACGGTGCTGTGCTCCCTGCTCTGCGCTGAACAGATAAAGCAAATGCTATGCGTACGGATGTGGCTGGACTCACCAACTGAGAGGAAACCCGGATACCCTTGTTTTACGGAGGAGGGTACAAGAGCTGGCTTTCTTTGTATGTATAAAAAAGCTAATTCACAGGAAGGCAAATAGATGGCAGATTACAAATTACATTTACTGGAAACTCCATTCATTGGTTAATAGCACCTCAAACAATTGAAGTCAATTACTCTGTAATACAGGGGGCTTCTGGAAGGATTTTACAGGAAAAAATAAATAGGCCAACAAATGAAACTGGAACGTAGAGATTTCCAACATTTCAAAATGATTTCCTCTGTAATCTGTTTTTCCGTGCACTTTAAATAATTGTAAAACCATGACCCAAGGAGATTAAAAAACAACAACCACCACCAACAAAAACCCACACAGCCGGCGTTAACAGCTCATTTCGAAGCAGAATGCATCCTGGTGCCAGAAAGGACCACGGTTGCTGTGTCCCGAGATGCGACATTAACATAAACACATCACGGATGCACGCACAACATTATGTTCTCTTCTGCGTTTTCCAGAGAATAGAAATGCCGACTCTGGCAACCCCTTTGAAAAGTAGCAATTATGGAAAAAAATATACTCAATAAGGGATTAAGAGCCTAAAAGCTATTAATGAATATTAAGACAGTGATTCACAAAAATTGACTTCCCATGGCAGGGAACTTCCAGACAGACGGGGTTTCCCCGGTTGGGGTCCGGCCCGCCCTCAGTGTGTGCGTGCTAATGGGCCTGCAGCCCCTGCAGCCACACGGGGCTCCCTCAGGTGGCACGTGGCTCACACAAAGCATCTCGCTCTCCCCGGCAGCCCCCGCGGAGCTGGCTCGCAGCCCACAGTGGCCACTCTGCCTCCCGTGCATAATAGCAGCTCACACGGGGAGGTGACAGGGCCATCATTATGCACTTGGGAGAAAATTAAGGGCTGACTTAATTAAACTTAGGTAAGAAGATTCATTTAAGTCACGGTCACCCTACCAGAAAGACACGGCACTATCTTTAAATGAAACAAAGACAACCTACCATTTGAATTTTAAATTCCTGTTATTGATTTTCACAGGAGCACCCTGTTTTTCCATTTTTAAAAAATCTTTATATTTTCTATCAGTATTATATATCAAGGAAGCAGTGTGACACTTGGTATTAATATTTTCCGTAAAAGTTTAGAAGTTCTGTCAATTTATAATGAGTAGTTTTCTGAATAGCAAAGAATATGTTTTCTGTTTTGCTGCGGTTTCAGTGGTCCAATCATAAATATCAAAAGGCTGGTTGAAAAAGATTTTTAGGAAACTTGCCTTTCTCATTAAAAAAATGTCATTTTAGAGAAAATGAAAGACATTTCTCGTGAAAGAGTAACACATTTTAGTGCTTAGTTTCAATGCACTTAAAAATAATTGAGAGAAGGCAAACTCAACTACAAGTTTGTTTATAAGCAATATTTGCCGTGCCAAACATTGATTGGGAATGTGCCCTTATATGCAGAACACACTTCCAGTGAGTCTTGTTAGGGGTGTCCCTGGATGACAACATATTTTAAGAATACTTCCTGGTAAAAAGAAAAAGGTACATTTTTAGATGAAACACTTTCTTGATGTACCCAGTTCATGTGACCCACTTTTGATTCTTTTAAATGATGCTATGGTATGTTACATATTTTTGAGCAGCTGAAATTTAAGCTCCTGCCTTTTCTACTAGTGATGCCTCCCCCACCCCCCAGAAGTTGACCCACCAGCCAATGCCTTATCTTCAAAGATTGATTGAGTCGAGGGGGAGGAACGTCTGTGCACTTCCCCAGCAGACTTGGAGCTGCCCAGCCACGCTCTCCCGTCCCTCCATGGCTCTTGTCATGTCTCATCACACTTCCTCCTCTCTCTTGCTAGAGTGTAAGCCCCTCACTGTCTGTACCTGCCCGGGCAGGACCAGGCTCCACTCACCTCTGTGTACCCAGTGCCCACACAGAGCAGAGCACATATCGACACAGTTCTTTTTTCACTGACGACTCTGTGGGCACCGCTCGGCATTAGAGGTTTTGCTCTGCGCACGGGCTTCTCATTGGCAAAATGGTAACCGGCATAAACCATTTCTTATTTCAAAGTATTTGAACGTGATAGCCTATGGGCACAGCCATGATCTCTTCTGACAACCATTCACAGGAAGCCAGTTGATAAACTTGAACCAACCCCCGCTCCTGGAGAAGAGCTATTTTTCCAGAAACTGAAATTTTAGAGATGAGATCTGAGGGATTCGGCTGAGAGACTTTTTCATCGAAATGGGACATGACTTGACTAAGGTTGAAAATGTCTTCCCTCGTGGCGTAAGCGATTCCTAGTCCAGATCACCTCTAAAAACTTGGTATGTTACTGGTGCTTAGGAAAACAGTCAATGAATGGTGCGCTACAAACTGGATCTCACCAAAGATTTTACTTTGAGCCTCTTAGAGATTACAATGAAGCAAATCATTCTGCGTGTGCCAGGGAAGCACATTAGGTTTGTGTTTCCATGAGCTCACCAGACTAATTGGATAATTGTTACTTTTATTTGGTATGGCTGAAAGGATAGTGGGAAAATGTGGACCTTCGAACTGGTTGAACCCAGGTTTGAATCTGGCCCTGGCACTCTTTGCTGGTACCTTCGGTGAGTTACACCAGCTCCCTGAGCCCACTTTTCTCATGTATAAAATGGGCATCACACCTACTCTTGCACTGGAAATGAAGTTTGATTGCATGCCTAATACATAGCAATCACTGTCCATTGATTACGGTCACGTGTTGTATTTAAAATACACCATTTAATATGAAAAGTATTTTTGTTTTTACATAGAATTATGATTCTCACAGGCATATAAATTACTAATTAGAATTATTTAAACCCAGCCAATCCTTAATGTCTGGAAATGCTACTTTATGTCAATTCTTAAAATTACTTTACCACAACAAAAAAAAGTCACAATTCTGGCAGGGACATCATCAGGAAGTTCTGCAGGGAACAAAACAACTGACATTAAAAATCAGTACTCTGCGATCTCGTCATTGTCATTATCTGCCAGACATTCTGCATAATGCATTTGAAACCACCCAGGCTGGCTGCCACAGCCATGCAAAATGCTTGAATTTTATGGTGCTTAAATATTTAATGATTCATAGGAAAAATGTGAAACGGGTCCAATAAATTGCATCCCTTTCTCTAACCTACGGTTGTAAAGTTAAAGACTTTTAACATGTACCATTCACAAGGTGCCTGGTCTGCTATTGACACTTAAGTCTTTGTTGTATTACAATTTATAATATTGATTATATATAAAGTTCTGTGATGACCTCCCAAAATAACTGTGATGTGTCTGGTGCATTTATTTTCCTCCAAGCCAAAGTGAGTCTGTTTTTCAGCTACCTCGGTTTACAGCCTCCTCGAAGGCTTAGTGGGGAGAACAGGAGGGGGCACGTGGCGGAAGCGCGTGCCACCGATGTGAAGAGCGCGGGGGCCTAGAACTTGACCCCCTTTGCTCCAGAGAGGATGGGGTTCCTGGGCTGCAGGAAGCAGTGTCTTGCACCAGCTGATGGGGTGGGGGATGGGCAGGAAACCAGACCTCAGGGCCAGGGGTCTGCATCAACCCGTTGCGCAGCTTGGGCAGTGGGCTGGGGCGCAGACCCTGTGGGCCTCCGTTGCCCCATTAGTTGGAGAATGAGACTGCTTGCTTCACAGCGTTTTTCTGAGGCTTTCAAGGGAAAGAGAGAACTACAAAGAGGTTAAAGTGTAACATACTCTTGCTGGTAACTGTAGCAAGTGGAAGTTAGGGGTTAGGTGGTGATTACAGGCTCCTATAGCCGAGCGCAGAGACGGGTACAGGGCAGACACTCAGTAGCTGTTTCACGGAGTGACTCTTTTTAATTAGGGGGAAGGTCAGTGGTCCTCGGTCCAACCTCTCACCTGAGAGATGTACGGATATTGAACATCTCTCGAGCTATGTGTTCCCAGGAATTAGGTGATAGGAACTGCATTAACCCCGCTGTATGTGACCCCTGTCAAGCTCTCCGCTCCCCTGTATTGCAGGCAAGGAGGCCGAGGTTTAGAGAGAATGAGTAACTTGCTAGAGGGGACACCACCGCGTACTTCTCAAGAGCTTCCCCGTTTGTGGATTGCTTAGAAAGTAGAGGGTCCTGCAGCGATGCCACCCTGGGGCCCTGAGCTGATGCTGTCCTGGCCCGGCACTGTCAGGAGGCCCCTCCCCACTGGGCTTGGAGACAGTCTGAGGCTGCCCTTGGAGGGAAGGGGCAGGGGACCTTGAGGTTAGGGCGATCTGGGGGGAGCCTGGGAGGCCTGTATCACAGGGTCAACTGCAAACCAGCCAGGCCTCGGGAGCCCCATGGCGTCCGAGGTCAGCCACTCGGGAGAACTGCTCTGAGCTGGAGAAAGAAGCACCTGAAGGCCCTTGCCTGACGGCTCAGTGACCGCAGTGCCAGCCAACGGGGCTGTTGTTATTGCCCCACTGGCTGGGAAGGCACTTCCTGGAGGGGGAGGGGGCTTGCATCCTCGATGACTGTATACTTCCTGGGTATAATTTTATCAGCTTAACACAAAATTCTCATCCAGTTATCAAGTGGACCTATGTTTCTGGAAAAGCTAGGGAAAGCTTTAAAATTTGGGGTAAAAATTTCTTCTGGTGGCAAAGCACTCAGTCTGCTTTCCAATGCACACAGTGGACGGCGGGTCCAACCTGGGATGATGCGTGCGGGCTGGATCCCGTTTATTCTGCTCTCATGATGCAGGAGTAACTATGGCAACTCCCGCATCTGATCCTGCCAGCCAGCCCATTTCTGACGGGCACAGCTGCTGGTCATGAGCCCCTGGGATTGGTCTGATTTTAATTGTTAGGGGAGAGAATCTTATAAAAAGAGGCAGCATCTCAAGATTAAAGTTAAGCAATAACTTTTAAGGACCTCAAATAAATACCAAAAATCTATGAAGTCACAGACATTTTGTGGTTTGATTTGGTTTTACCACTTCCCTGCAGGCTCTGCATAAGGTATTTACAGGGGACTGTAATGAGAACAAAAGAACGTCACGGCTTCCTGGCAGACATCCTGGCCTGTGAGTTGCAGGCCAGAGGAGGGACCTAGGCCAGGCTTTGCACCCAGGGCGCCATGTGGCACGTGCTGTTTCTCAGGTTTTGCCTCAGATCCCAAGAGCCTCTTCACACCACACAACACTGATTTTCTTACGCCATTCTCTTCCTAAGAAGCAATACATCTTCCCAGCAAATTTAATGATTTCTATTAGCAAAGTTTCAGTTTTCCTCGATAAGGTATGAATTGTGTTTTCAAATCTGCCAGTTCATGCCTGCCATCGGAACACAATGTCAAGATCACTCCCTGCCTGGCTGGTGTAGCTCAGTGGATTGAGCGCGGGCTGGGAACCAGAGGGTCCCGGTTCGATTCCCAGTCAGGGCACGTGCCTGGGTTGCAGGCCAGGTCCCCAGTGAGGGCCATGTGAGAGGCAACCACACATTGCTGTTTCTCTCTCTCTCTTTCTCCCTCCCTTCCCCTCTCTCTAAAAATAAATTAAAAAATAAATAAATAAATGAATAAAATCTTAAAAAAAAAAGATCACTCCCTCTCTGCCCTTAAATCCCACAGGAGAAAAGAAAGTGTTAGCACAGACATCAAACCCTACCTGCAGGGGCACAAGGGCAAGGTGGGAGTATTCACGGGGACTCTGTGGTGACACTTGTTGGACAAGCTGGGATCTTCGGTCGTGCTCCAGGTTGCAGTGTTCCATGAGGTGGGGCGTGCCTTCCGAGTGACACAGGTGGGCGATGTCTCCCCACCACCTGATCAGGAGGGCTGTCATCTTATGAAGACTTGGGAAAGGCCCCAAATTCTGTTTCTGGGGCGAATGCATTCCTTCAAGTTACCCTTCCCTGGATGTGACTCAAGAGAGAGCAGAGGGTGCAACCATATTAATAAGCAACAGGCACATCTTCTTACACATTCCAATGGTGACAGCATGAACTGCTCTCGGTTTCCTTCCACAAACATTTATTGGTTCTGATATTGCAGACGAAGCACCGTTCAAAGTGCACGGAGACACTCAGAAACAGGCACGGTCCCTGCTCTCGTGAAGTTTACAACCTGGAGAGAAAGGCCGCCTCCCACTGAGGATAACCTGCAGTACCAAGAGGCCTGTGGACACTGCGAAGGAGACTCAACGAGAGCAGTAGATCAGATGGGGGCGAGAGAGACCACTCTGGGCTGTGGAGTCTGGGGCAGGACAGGGAGGATCTGGGCGGGTGGCGAGAGAGGAAGAGGTGGTCCCGTGTCAAAGACACCACAGGTGCAGTCACATCAGTAGAACTCACAGCTCAGGCGGTGAGACCAGCCAGCAGAAGCTTAGACTCTTACGGATAAACGCGAGGAGGCCCAGAGGCTGGTTGGCACTCCCCACGGTGGAAGCCAGTGAGTGTGACCTGTATCTTCGGGCAACAGATAGACAATAAAAAGCAGGAGCTGGTGGGTGGTGTTGCAAGCGTCCATTCGGGAAGACTGACAGGCAGACCTATGGAGAACTGAGGGCAGGTGTATTTTCACTATTGAGCAGAGTGGTGAATTGCAAAATTAGAAGGTCCTTCTACACAGAGTCTGTGATTCTAAAATGAAAGACTGGGGCAAAAATATATAGAAAGTGACTGTAATAATCTACAGGAAAAGAAAGGAAGAGATGCTAGGTTTTTTAAAAATGACTAACTGAATACATTTCTTTCCCGAATACCGAGTCTCTCAAGAGAAACGAAGGCTGAGAACAAGGAGGCCTGACCAGACACACCCTCCGTCTTTCAGCCGGTTGGGGGCCCCTTTGCTAACTTACTCCCCCGGCGGCAGAACAGAGCCGGAGGTGTGGCCCGGCCCGATCCTGCTAAAACCTGCCGTTCGTGGCTCAGTCTGGGCCTCAGCAGCAGACAGAACGACCAAGGGTCTGAGCAGCCCTGTACGACTTGGCCATCGCAGGGAGTCCTCTCGAGATCATTCAGAGGATGTCACTTAAACCACTCCCTCATCTTGAGAACCAAGATTCCAAATTAAGAGACCCATCAGCTGACTGACCATGGCTAAACTGTGGGAAATGGATGCTGAGCAGACAATCAAGAAATTGCTATTAAGCAAAGAAATCAAATTTAAAAACCGGCTCTCTCTGTTTAGTCCCCATCAGACAAAGTTACACTTAACTTGTCTTCCTCAACTCAGCACCAATTTGCTGGCATAACTTTGGGGATTCCTTATTGTAGAAAACAAATAGGATGAACATTAAAAATAATTAGCGCTGGTTACAGGCAAACCTGTTAACTTAACAAAGTAATTATCATAATTTCCAGAACGTCTTTACTGCTGTGCTAATTGGTTTGTAAGTAACATGACCTTTCCCACGTCGCTCAAGAGCAGTGACGTCCCACTCCGTAACCAAAGACGACGTGCACATTACAGTCAGACCGTCCCAAATCCAGTTCCGGTGTCCTCATGTCTGACCAGTCAAACACAGCCAGGGGCTGCCCTTCCTGGACTCGACAGCAATGAGAAAAACACTTCCATACCAAGTGATTACCTGTATTTTGCCGTGCATATTATGCGCTTTTTGGCCCAAATTTTTGAGGGAAAAATAAGTATGCGCATTATACATGGATATGATGAGTACATACCATGGGTATAATAATCCCGTGTATGACGGGCGCACACATGTGAGTGCGCATTATACACGGCAAAATACGGTAGACTTTTAATGCACTGAAAAAACACTCCAATGGGAAATGAACATTTCGTGAGTCCCTGCCAGGAGCCAGGGCCGGGCTTGGGTGGTGGAGGGGCAGCGGGGAGAGTGTAGAAAGACAAACATGACACAGGCCCGGCCCCAGGGCCGTTCGCAATCCACGCTCCAGTGTAGAAGGCACGTCTCTGTGTAGTTGTGCACAGGAATAGTGAGGACAACACATACGAGTTCTCACGGACTACGCGGGCAGTGTGCGGGCAGCAGATGGTACGTGACAGGGACGTTTCTCCCCTCGGGGAGAGTAGCAGTCCAGCCTGTAGAGTGCGGGGCAGAGGGACGACATGTACCCTGGACATTTTAATTTAAACATGTTTAAAGGTACCGGAGTCATAGACAATTCATATTATAGACAAGCTGTAGCTGTACATCAATTATAAATTAACCCAAAGAGGCCAGGCATCGCCGTGCCAGATGGAAGGTCAAAGTGCTCCCAGGCCTTGCGTGGTTTCCTTAGTTCACTTGTGCGCAAGTGCCACAGCCTTTCCAGGGTCAATTCGGTCGGGGGCTGGGTTCAAAACAGTGCAGGTGGCATGCTCCGAATCTGTCAAATATAGCAAAGAAAAACAGGGGAGCACTACCCTGAAAATACTGACCCTGGGCACTTCTGAGTGAGGACACTCCAGGTGATTTTCAAATTGTACATCCATTTATTTGTACAGAGTGTAAAATTCCTGTTTACAGAGTGAATTTTCTCAATAGAGAGTATTTACTATTTAGTCCATTTTCCAGATTACATATTTCTTGATCTATTATCATATAAATCTCTTATCCTGTTGCAAAAGAAATGCACGCATATACATGTATACACATTTTTAAAAGAGTGCAATAAAAATGATAAAAAACAGAAAGCAAAACCATACGTTCTCCACTCCCCAAAATAACCTCGGCCGACAGGTGGCTTATTTCCTTCCATATGTTTGCTTTATGCATATGTGAGGGACCTGTATATTATAACACTTTCATCATCAGAAAACTCTGCATAAATGCTAGGTAAGTTGAAATAGGATACTTTACTGTGTCTAACTCTTTAAAAATAAATATCTCAGTGACTAAGACATCAGTGGTATATGCATGTGCTTTTGCCCCAGAAATGTAGGCACCGGGAGACGTCTACGTGACCTGGGTGGGCAGCATTGCAGGGGCCCGGGGGGGCCTGGGACGCCTGAGTCAACACGTGGCCCTTCCAGTGACCAGGTAAAAGGCACTTTTGTGAGGAGAGAACGTCCCCAACAGTGACTTCTCAGTGAACACCCCCATGGACACCTGGGCTGCACTCTGCATGCGGCCCCTCTGCGGCCGGGTCACACACGAGTCCCATCCCAGGAACACAGATGGCCACTGGAGAGGCTGCCCCGGTTGCTGGTGCCACCGGACACCCAAGAGAGTGTGGTTCCCCCAACCCCCCGCCCCCAAGGTCCTACTGAAGCTTTCCCAGTCTGGCCTTCTACAAGGCAGGGCCACGTAAGACCGACCCAAGTGCATGCCGCCGCCACCAGGACGCAGGGGCCCAAGGAGCCGGGGTCCTGCACAGAGGAGACTGACTAGAACACACAGTGCTGTGGTGGCCACGGCCTGTCCCTGGAAAGTCACCCTGGCAGTGTGCCAGGAGGACCAGGCGCAGCTCCCGACTCCCCGTGAGGCCGAACGAAGCCTGATCCCTGGGGCTGGTGAACACAAACCTCCGGGTGAAGGTCGCCATCTTCAAAACAAAACAAGTTGGAGGCATTGCTGGGTCACTGGGGAGAGAAAGGGCTGTGGACACTGGTCCCTGCATGGAGGGATGGACCCCGCTGGTGAGAGGAAACAAGGCCATGAGATAACAGGCTGCCCGAGAGCTGGAGCAGCAGCCAGCAGGGCGGTTTCAGGACAAGGCAAGCTGTTTGTGGCTCTAGCCCCAGGTGGCCCAGGACACCGGCCGCGGTGGGTCTGAGCATTCTGGGGTGAACACTGCATTCTCCGCCTCTGTTGGAAATGGGTCAGGGTTTGGGGGGATGCACCAACTGGGCGATAATTGCACCCCTGGAGCACGTCGATCCAGGATGCCGGGCGTCCTCACTGGTAGTCAAATCTGTGAAGCCGTCTTCTCCTCATTTCTTCTTCTGGTGACAGGTGGAACCCGTAGGACGGCGGGGCACTTCTGCTGTTTCCTGTCATGAGGAAGCACAGGGAAATCAAGCACTGCCCATCCAGGGCTTTGACACTGACCGGGCGCCGTGTCCCGGGATTCCGGTGGGGGCGGGGGGGATGACATCTTCAGCTCAGCATGAAACAAAAAGAGAACAACACATCCCCACATTAGCTGTCAATACTAAATTTCAACATCAAGCAAGTATTTTTAGTGTGGTCTAGTCTACGAACCTAGTCTGACTCATTCTGAAGCTTCTTGACAATCTTCCTATTTGAATTTTTCCTTTCACCATGCTTCATAGCTTGCATCACTTAACTTCCCTAGTGTCTCAGGGGCTTAGTTTATTCATTTTTTTTAATGCTCAGAAATGATTTGTTACCGTCTGTAACTTCCCCACCAGGTAGGCTGGTTGGTATCTCTTGCTCAGCCTCTGGGCACCCCCTTCCCTCCCTCTCACCTGCACCTCCTGCCCCTCCCGGGCCTGAGACACACCGGCACCCCCGGGGCGTCGCGGGCCACAGGGCAGGGGCCACAGGGCAGGGGCCGCACCGCCCGCAAACACGCAGGCCTAATATATGAAGGTCACAGGAAGGATAAAGAAAGCACTACTGCGAAGGGTTTCTTGGGGCTGCAAACATGCCAAAAAATATAATTTACGACAATTTAAGCATTTCAATCACTACACAAGAAAACACTTTTTCAGGCCTGGTGGGAGGAATGAAGGAATAAAAACGACAGTCCTTGACCTTAAGGCACCACCAATGACTTGGGTAAGCAGTCGATTTTCTTCTAAGCACGCGGACCTAAGCGCCCCACCCCCACAGCCCTGCTAACCCGGGGAGCACTCCGAAAGACCCTCTCCTGTCGCCTACATCAACCAAAAGTCTCACTCTTGCTCCCAGGCCCCATCCAGACCACCCTGCTGCCTGGCCATTCCAGACAGAAGAGTTTTTCCATCTCCAGCTCTCAGCTCCCAGCCCCCTCCCCCTGGGAGTCCTCCTGCAGCAGTCCGACACCAGCCACTGTGTGCAGATGCAAATTAAAACTACAGTGAGGTACCACCTCACACCAGTCAGAATGGCCATCATCAACAAAGCAACAGATAACTGTTGGAGGGGATGTGGAGAAAAGGGAACCCTACTGCACTGTTGGTGGGAATGCAGACTGGTGTAGCCACTGTGGAAAACAGTATGGAACTTCCTCAGAAAATTGAAAATGGAACTGCCTTTCGACCCAGCAATTCCACTACTGGGAT
>PVJI01025476.1:0-20416 GCA_004026765.1 Micronycteris hirsuta | reverse complement strand
GACATGAACTAAGGACAGGGAATGCTGGAGGGTTGGGGGGTGCAGGATGGAAGGGAGATAAAGGAGGAAAAATTGGGAAAACTTTAATAGCATAATCAATAAAATATACTTTAAAAAGAAAAAGATGATCAAAAAATATGAACAGTAAAATGAAAATAAACTCACAACTATAACAACTGAACCTAAATTAGATTTAAAAAAAAAAAAAAAAAAAAAAACAAACTAAGCAAACAACCAGAACAGGAACGGAATCACAGAAATGGAGATCACAAGGAGGGTTATCAGCAGGGAGGGGGCGGGGGGAAAATGAGAGGAAAAGGTACAGGGAATAAGAAGCATAAATGGTAGGTACAAAATAGACAGGGGGAGGTTAAGAATAGTATAGGAAATGGAGAAGCCAAAGAACTTACATGTACAACCCATGGACATGAACTAAGGCGGGGAGGAATGCTGGGGGGGGAGGGTAGAAAGGGGAAGGAAAAAAAGGGAAAACTGTAATAGCATGATCAATAAAATATTTTTTTCAAAAAAAGAAAATTTTAATCTACCCTTTTCAGCCGTTGACATCGCAAAGCTCTGAGGCAATTTTAACAAATCAGGTCACAACTACAGGTAAGTTAAATAACAACTATTTTTCACCTTTAACAACCTGACAGATAGCATCTGCGAAGGATGGCACCTCACTTGGAACATCAGGGGTGAGGAATATTTTTCCAAGCCTTTGGTTTTCATTGCCACCATAGTATATATTTTTTGCTTATGAGAAAGGCACTTACCCTGGGGAAATTCTTAGGCAGAAGGAGGAAAGTTTCTCAGATATTTATAGCTAAAATATTTCAAAACATAGGTAGCTATATTTATGCTGGGCTCATATTTTAATAAACAGTAAGCACTGCTGCCCACAAAGAAATTTTTGGTATCATTTTAGAAATGTTCTCTTTCACCACAAATGCAAGATACTTCTGTTTTAAAAAAAACAGGTAAAAATTTAGAAAACATTGCAAAATATGTATAGCCTGCAGCCTTACTTAGAATTTGCCTCTTCAAATCTTTTCAAAACTGATTAAAAATGTAAAATCTACTGTTAGCCAGAAAGATAATGAACAAGCCCAGGCCAACTTTGGGGGAGACAGAAGCTGGATGAGAAATAAAAGTTGGCTGAATCGTTCCCCCCTGACTGAGGAGAGCCCCCTAAATACATGATGTCTACCTGCAACACATCAAAACTGGCAAAGAAGCTGTCAGGTCCCCATATCCTGGTAATTTCTTAGGTTAATCTTTCATTAGCCAGTTAAATACTTTCAAAAATTTTAAAGACTATTTCCTAACAATGTCTTTGATGCCATTACCCTCATGTAATAAATAAGAGCAACTTAGGTCCAAGCAGCGACCAGACAGAGCAAGGACCAGAATCTGCTCCCCCAGGGACGGACCTCCGATGGGCGCTTCACATGGAGAGGGCTGAATTCCGAGGGAACCTCTGGCTGTAAACTGACTTCCACGATTTCCTAGCCTTGGCCTGCCAGGGGCCTGCCTCTTGGATCTAACAGGAAACTCTGGGCTCCCACCAAGACCCGTCTCAGATGTTTCTGTGCACAGGAGTTTCTCTGGGCAAAAGGAATTCAATGCTCAACATCCAGCAGGCCTCTCTGGGGAAATCAGAATAACAGAAGACCCCCAGGGCTTGTCACTAAACACATCCTCAGGCACACACCTGGAATGGCACAGATGCTGAGATGTTTACAAAACGCATGCGAGGGTTTTTCTCGCAGAGAAACAGTAAAGGCCACAGCCAGCTGTGAAAATGTCTTCCCGGTACAGCAGCCCAAGCAGAGGCTCCCCATTTCCTCAGCCAGCGAGGCTCGGTGGGGCGGGGGGCGGGGGGGGCTGAGTCCACACTTCGTCTTGGAAGGTGGATCCGACATGAAAAGATGTGGTTGGCAAAAAGAGCACTGGCCTGGAAGTCCGGGGACTTCGGTTCCAATTTTAACTCTGTCCCCATCCAGTCACTTTGGCTTGGCAAAGCAACTTAAGCAGCTGAGTCTCAATTTGTTTCTCTGTAAAAGGGAACTAACGGTAGGGTGGGAAGGAGACAACACCCTGCATGTCTGCTATGTGTAAACACTGTGAAATCCATGAGCCACGGCCCCACGGCCCCACGACGAGGTCACGTGAACGGGATACTACATACTACAGATGAGGAAATGGAGGGTGTGGTGCAGTCACGTGACCACAGCCACATCTTCTGGAAGAGATAAGAGGCAGCTTTCCTAGTACCGGCCAGGCCAGGGCTTGGTTTCCTCACGCGCCATGTTCCATTTTTGTCCAAGATGTCAGGAATTCTAAATCTGAAGCTAGCTTTCCAGGGCATTGTGAAGGTATGTTTCCCAAGATAAACAGAAAAAAATATATATTAACAGTCTGTTTCAGTGATGAATAATTTTAAAGTATTTGCACATTAGAATTTGAGGCCTTAGCCCCACAAATGTTAGTGACAATTCTGAATGTTAAAATGAATTTTTGCTGGGGAGAAATTACAGTTACTAAATATAGACATAGAACAGCCAAACCAAGCCAAAGGTTTTTACGTCTACAAAGTCCTTCCCCAAAGGTGAGTTCACTGGACTCTCCTAAGCACGCACTGTCCGGTTGGAAGGCATTGTCACCCAGGCTTTGCAGATAAGGACACTGTCATCAGTACTTCTGGGGAGTCACCTCCCCGACTCCCACTTCCGACCTCAGAAGCCGCTGGCACAGACAGGGCCCTGTGAGCTCAGACTCTCCTCGCCCGGCCAGCATCCAGCCCGAGCACCTACTGTGCTCACGTCACAGCTCCTTCTCTCCCAGAGGCCCTCCTTGATCCACACGCCAGCAGGGCCAGGAGGTGAGTTGTTTCCCTGGGGGAAACCCCCATCAACAGGAGAGGGCAAGGGTCGGAGAGGCAACGACCCCTGTCCTTGGACAGAGACGTTTTCGAGGAAGGACTCTATACTCTTCAGGGAGAGCTTAGCAGCATCCAGCTCCCACCCAAGACCCTGATGTGCAGAAGTGACTTCAGTGACATACCTTCTACATCCTTCTTCCTTCTCTCACTCTCTTCACATCTCGTTCCTACTTCTGAACAGAATACACGACCAGCACCCAAGTCCAGGCTCTGCTTTGGGGGACCCCAGACCATCAGAGGCATTGAGGCTTCAGGAGGAGAAGTGACAGGCATGGGGCCACCTGTCCTAGTTCTTCTGGTTCTTTTTTTTTTAGAGATTTTATCCATTTAAAATCTTTCAGAGAGGAGCAATGTATGGTTGTCTCTCACATGGCCCTCACTGGGGACCTGGCCCGCAACCCAGGCATGTGCCCCGACTGGGAATCGAACCGGGACCCTCTGGTTCCCAGCCCGCGCTCAATCCACTGAGCTACACCAGCTGAGCGTAGTTCTTCTGGTTCTTAATCCAGGGACTGTCTTTTACATTCTACTTTCACTTGTACTCACAAAGCAATAAACTGTGATTTCTAACTTTTACCAAGATGGTAGCTCTATAACAAATTTTTAAAAATTGCATGCTTTAGTGCAAATGAGTAATAAATGATAATCATCATTTTTGCTGGGGGTTACGTAGATCATCTGCTAAGCTGTCTTTGAAAAACTGCCTTTTCCCCCAAATTTTGAAGTCTTACATTTGTCTTTGCTGGTGCATTAGAAACATTAAGTGTCGCTCCAAGTTTTGCAGATGAGAAAGCTGAAGTTTTAGGACTTTCCAGTGTTACACTTGTAACTATTATTGGAACCACAATTAGAATCTCTTCCACTGCAGGCTTTGCCTACCAAATCTATCCAACAGCAGGACTGTACATTGTGTTTGAGGAAGAGCACTGGCCTGGAGCTTGGACGGTACGCAACTGTTTAAAAATGTTCTTCCCTGTTCCATTAACTGCACCACAATTTTCACCCTCTGGAAGTCTCAGTCCATGCACCTCAGGTCGGAACGGCCCGCCAGTCCTCCCTGCCAGAGCTCAGAATACGACGAGTGCTGACCAATTAGTGTAGTCTCCCCCCTGGCCACAGTGATTGGCTCAGAGAAGAGAGAGGAACCCACGCCTGGCCAATTAGGGTGACTATTGAGACTTTAATGGGCCCTTTTCCAGGGGGAGCGAAGCTAATCAACTGCATGTCTTCAGTGCCCAGCGGACTTCTTGCCACCACACAGGAACAGCCTGCCTGACAACGAAGCCACCAAAGGGGAAAGCATAGCACGGAAATGGATGGAGACAGCCAGCTGAGGTGACTCGGACCTAGGCTGCCCTGAATTTAGATCGCCATTGGACTTGACAGTCACAGGGGCCAATACATGACTGCCTCATCTTCTCTCAAACCTGCCCGAAACAAGCTCTGTACTCAGGCGGGAGAGACTCACTCAGCACAGTCCTCTGTGAAGAAACAAACTGTTTCCCACGACCAAGAAATAAGCTGGAAGTCAAGAAAGAGAAGCAGAGCTAATCATTCCTGGCAGAATGCTCAGTCCCAGCTTCCGAGAGCCTCAGGAATGAGGAGTCGAACGACTGTCTGTGGATCCGTGGGGCAGCCCGCCCCAGGCAAAGCCACTCCTTTATGGCGGAGGCCGGCTCCGCAAACACCGTTCTCAGCAGCCAGGCACTTCGATTCAAAGTACTACTGCAACTACAGCTCTGGGAAGGCTCTTAGATTGGGGATTCCTTCTGCTCGTTTCTTTTCCTTTTGCTTAAAATTACATATAGCAGTATAAAGAAGCCATGTTTCACATTTGCAAACTCTCAGAAAAGCTTCTAATCGCTCGTCTGCCATCTGCCCTCTGATAAACTGAATAACAAGGATGGAGAGATGATGACAAAAAATAAAAAGCTGAAACCAAACCGAGGAACTTGCCCGAGGCAATGCAGATACAAGGAATTGTACTTGTTTTTTAAAGGGCTTTCCCTCTCTCCCTCCAGAAAAGTCACCATCAGATATCTACTTCAAAGACAATGATTCAAAGGCAGGGAGGCAAGCTGCAGGCCTGAGAGGCAGAGAGGCTTTTTAGCCACGGGTCAGTCTCCGACGGTGGAAGGGAAACGGGAAAGAGGCCAGGTGAGTGAGGACAGGTTTACTAGATGACCCACCACTGAAGAGGAGGGGAACAGGTGCTGGCCCAGGGACAGAGTATAAACACAGGTCTCCATGACTTTGTCATCTATTAAACCCAATGCTGTGAGATGACACTCCCTCCAGACTCTGTCATGCTTGGAATACCTGAGGTCACTACATTCGGCCTTTGGGTGTAACACGCACTTACCTGATGAATTCCACAGAATAGTACTGAATAGGGGAGCTTCCTTCACTCTCTCCCGGTTTCCAGGATAGGGCCACCTCGGACTCAGAAACCACGGTGACATGCGGCCGTTGGGGAGCTGCGGGAGGCAGGCAGGAATCTAGGCAAGACAGCAAACAACTAGTTGGCTGTTGATCTTTGCTGCTGGAGATATTTGACATATAATAAAACATGTGTGCTTCCTACCGCATAAACACCTCTATTCAGAAACACCTCAAAATCCAAATCAAACAAACAAACAAACAAAAAAATAGCCACAACTAGATTCACCATGTAAGATGTGAGTCCTTCCCCCAGCCCTGGCGCTGGCTGTAAATTCAACTAAACTCTCATCCAGACCATTGACCTTGGGACACGTGCTGGTGTGCACCCTGCAAAACCTCAAGTCGTTCTTCACCTCCTCACAGCCTTTCGTCTCGGTTTGCCTGTTGGAATTGATATGTACCTGCAGGGGAAATAAATGCTGAGCCACTCTCCATGTGTGTGAGTGTGTGTGCCCCCCACGCCTGATCATCAGAGTACATGCAATGCTAGGGCATGTGGGAAACGCCCTCCAGCGTAGAGAGGGAGGAGCTACCTATGATCCTCTCACCCCAAGGTAACTGCTGCGCTATTTTCATACCCAGACTTTCATATCCCTTGGCCTTCATTTATACAATTGCTTCTGCCAGAAACATTTTTCCTGCTTTCTTTTCCTAGCAAAACCCTACGCAGTTTGAAAATTTGGGCAAAAGATAGGATTCTTCCCGAAACCCTCCCTGAGTCTCAAGGGGGAGAATGCTCTCTCCCAAGTGCTCCGGAGTCTGTGGCGAAGATTTCAGATACACGGGAGCCACTCGCTTCCTATTTGCTTCTCCCTCCACAGCGAGCTCCTTGTGAGCAATGTCGTGTGATCAAAGCACCTTTGTCCTCCCTTCCCCCACAGCCATCTCGGCGAGCCTTGGTTGGGTTCCCTTTGACCATAAATCTCTCCTCCCACTCCCCTTCCTCACCTTCTTAATTCCCACTCGCTGTCAGATCGCCACTCAGTAGTCACCTCAGGGAATTCCTAGCCACCCCCTCCCCCAAGTCTGGGGAGGTTCTTACAGCACTGTAGGGAGCACGTATCCCAGCCTGTGGCTGCACATTAACCAGGTGAAGTCTTGACCCACCCTGCTAAGTTCCAAGAGGGCAGGAGTTGTTCTATTCACCACTGAATTCCCAGAGCCTAGTACAGTGCCTGGCACACAGCGGGTCCTCGTTGACATATATTGAATGAAGGAATGAATGAAGAGCACACATCACTTTCTTATTGTTGATGAATTGAACCCATTTTACCTTGGGGCAAGGTGGTAACATGCCGCAAAGAGCTGAGCCACCCTTTGCCCGTCGGGTTAGAAGCTGCCACGCTCACTTCATATTCAGTGCCTGGTTCCAAATCTCCGATCACTTCCCCCTGTCAATGCCCAGAGAAGAAAGGTGTCAATGGGCAAACCAGACCATCTCCATGAGGGCTGCATCCTGAGGTCACTGTGAAATTGCATGGGACAGAGGCTGTTTTGCTTCTCTGAGATGGGCCACGTTTTCAAATTTGCAAAAAGGAAAACACCATGATATACTTCCCAAGGCTAAAGAATTACCCTTTATTGAAATCTATACAATAAGCATCTCAGGGCACGGAGTGTATTCAGCGTGGAGAGGCTGGACAAGGGAATGATCCATGTCCTGGGCTGGATGGAACGAGACGGTGCAAGATTTCATCATGCTACGCAGAACGGTGTGCAATTTAAAACTCGCATACTGTTTATTTTGGGAATTTTCCATTTAATATTTTCAGACCTCAACTGACTGTGGGGAATGAAACTGCAGAAAGTGAAACCTCAGATAAGGGAGGAGTGCTGTAGTCTGGTGTGGGTCAGCTCATCCCGTACTCCCTTAGCTTCTGGCGGCCACCTTCACGTGACACCACCGAAATCTGCATCTCCAGCCGTGCCCTGCCTCCTGACATCCAGCCGTGGGTCTGTGATCGCCTCTTGAACATCTTTACCCAACCGCTACCCAGCTACTCAGATTCAATTTACCCAAAGCTCAGCTGATCCTTCCTCTGCCTCCCACCAAAAACAAACCTAAACTTGGCTTCACCTTCTGTCCTCTCCCTCATTACCCAAACCGGAAACTCTTGACACCTTCCTCTGCTCACCGCCCTCCCTCTATACCACCGACACATTCCCGTGCATTAACCAGCACTCTTTCATTTCACTCAAATCCAGTTGTGTAACTGCATCCTCACAGATGTCCCAGTCCTAGTCCTGGTAACTCTGACAACGGGCTCCGATTCTCCCTGCCACCAATTCCACCTGCTCCTCCAATGCAGACTCCACCCGGCTCGAGTTACCTTCCTGAACCCCAAATCTGACCATGTCCCTTCCCACCTTAAACCCCCTCAGAAGAGCACATCTGTGTCCCCCTGTTTAATCCTACCAGCATCACCTCAGGCCACCTCCCCTCCACGCATTCCGGATTCCAGTCAGACTTGAGAACTTGGCAGGGCTCAAATTTATGCCATTCAATCCCGTGTCTCTGGGCCTTTGAACCTGCTGCTCCCTCTACATGAAATGCCCTTCTCCGCGGCCTGGCCTGGCACACCTCTGCCCACCCTTCATGACTCAGTTCAGCTGAGACGTTACCTCATTCCTTTGACCCCCGGTCTCCAGCCTGGGTTCTGGTTGGGTCCCCTCCTCTCTGCTTCCTGGTGTCCTTGGTGTCCCTCAGTCCCAACAGCGCTCACCTTATGCTGTAATTGTCAGTTTCTTTGTCACTGTCTCTCCACCCAGCTGAGGGCAGGAAGTTCTTATTCTTTGGGCATCCCAAGGCTTAGCATAGTATTATCAGACACATAGCAAAGGCCTAAGCAATGCTTTTTGATGAACAAGTACATTAACTAGTGAATGAACAAAGCAAAGGAATTAAACCACGATGCCCAGTGTAAGTGGATGACCTCTTAAAGATTTAGCTCCCACTGCTGCCGCCCCCCCCCACTCTGATGAACACCATCAGTACATTTGCTCCAAGCCCTGAAGTTAGTGAGTAATGCCAGAGACAGGGCTGCCTCCCTCTTCCCCACCTCCCTCCGGTCACCAGCACATGCCTCTCAGACCTGCTCCCTTGTCCACTTCCTCTGAAGCCTGGCCGGGGCCACTTCTACAGCCACCTGGAGAGTGCCTGTCTCCAATCCTGCCCTCCTGCCCCCACTCTCTCCTACATGCGGCTCCACGAGGACCCTTTGCTGAACATATGGCCCTGATTCCACTGCCCCTCCTGCTGGAATTCCCCGCATCTGGGCACCCTAGTTCCACCATCTGTCCCTTCTTGGTTGCATGTCAAATTGGGTTCAGAGACTGGACGTAGCAGGTGGACACCAGACCCGATTCTCACTTGTCTCCCAACTGTGGGCCTAGCTTTTCCCACAGAAGCAGAGATACTGTTTCAGACCACGTGCTGTTCTCCCAGGCTTTTGCTTTAGGGTTCTTTCCCCTGTGAATTCCCTATGTTGTGTGAAGCACGGAGGTAGTGCTGTGTTCTCATGGGTTATTGTAGATATTAGCTGTGAGCCAATACCTAACACAGCTACCGCTAGTCACCATGTGTGGTTTCTTTGTTCCAGGAACACACATAGCCTGGCTGAATCCTTCCTTCATCCCTACGAGGTGGGGATCACTCTCATTTCCATTTATAGAAGATCAAAGGGAATCACTGAGAAGGGAACTGTTTGCTCAAGGACATATATTTATGAAATGACAAGGTGAGCATTTCAAGACTCCAAGGCCCAAATTCTAATTCTGCAATACATGGATGAAAAATACTAGATAATATTTAAATCTACAAAACATACTTATCATAAGCACCGAAAGCCAGGTGATTATTATTTTATCTATAAACACAGATGTTTATGTACGAGAAATTGAAAAGTTATCACCGCAAATCAGCACTTAAGTACCGGACCCTGATCTTAGACCTCACCATTGCTCCCTCCTCTGCTGCATTTTCTCCTTCTGCTGGAAACCCAGGCCGTGGGATTCCAAAAATGATGCTATAAGTCGTCTTGCTCACTAGACAGACACGTGGCCACTACACTGGGAGGGATTCCGTTCCCACGGCTGAGCAGAGGCACAAAGTGAGAGGCCTGGAAGAGAAGCCAGGAGACTCAGGCTCCGGCCCAGCAGCTGGGCCACTCAACTTCTCTGGGCCAAAGTTCCAACACTGAATCCTACGATGCTTCTTCAATAACTTACCCCGGCAGAGAGTAACCTTGGACTCAGCTTCATGGTTGACTCTAAAAGGCAGGGCTGGTTCTCCGCCAGGGTTGGGAATATCTAGCATCGATAGATGGAAGGCACCAGAGAAACAGAAGAGCGTTCTCTTGCAAACATACTTCTCTCAATGGTGCGGAGAAAGGCCGCGCAGGCCAGAGTGGAGGGCGGGGCTGGAGGGACTTCCTCTCCCTGGGTGGTCACGGACAGTTAGAGAGCACCTCCCAGGGTTTCGTGGGAGGGGCGGCAGCCGCTTTGGGCCGGGACAAACCTTTCACATATGGGCCTGTCTTGTTTATTGCAAGAGAGTCAGCACCCCTGAAGTGTGTCCATTCGAATGCCCACACATATCTCCCACATGCCTTACAGGGGACAAAGGAACCCTGGGTTGGGAACCATTACTCATCAAGCCTTTCATTTCACAGTCAAAGGGACGTTCACAGGGGTTTGGTGACCTTGCCCAAGGTGACCCTTGCTCTGGTGACAGGGCTGGGCTAGGTGCAAGTCAGGATTCCCGGCTAAGTTGTCTCCCTCTGACCTTGGGTAAGACCCAAACGGAATCACTGCCTGGACCAACAAGGACACAGGAGCCCCAAGCAGGGTGGTGGTGCGTTCCCCGGGTGGGCAAGACAACCTAAGGAGAAGAAACAGGAGAACTTTCTATTTGTTTACTCTCCTGCTTTCAAATTCTGTGGGACTTATACGGCATATAATGTATCAGCAGAGTAGCGTATGTATATTTAATAAGTACATAACATACATTTATTGGTACATGTTCAAATATTTATTAACTGATGGTATGCATGATCAAAGAGTGCAGAGACCGCCAGGTTAAACATCCTTCTCTATCTCTATCTCTAAGAAATGCCCAGCTTGCCCTGATTTGTTTTACTATTTAATTTTCCAGGATGAAATTGTAGGTTGCTCTTCCAAGAAAAAGTGTCAAATGCTAATCAAATCAGAAGTCTCTATGCAGGCGGATTATCAAAGAATGCATCAGAATTCCTCACTATCAGCCAGGTAATTTGGACCATTTCATTATCTGTAGACCCCATCTTTTGCTCGGTGTTCGATCCAAGAAGTCAACCCCCCAGCTTTAGGGGGTGCTCCTGTCCTGCTGAGGAGGCCTGGAATGGCCAGCGGAAGGAAACTACACCCACGGCATTGCTCACCAGTTTAAACGTTTTCTTTCTGTTTCAGTCTTTCCCACCTAGTGTTGGGACAGAGCTCAAATCATGTCAACCTTTAAAAATGGTCCCCTAGCCCCAGCTGGTGTAGCTCAGTGGATTGAGCGCGGGCTGGGAACCAGAGGGTCCCGGTTCGATTCCCAGTCAGGGAACATGCCTGGGTTGCGGGCCAGGTCCCCAGTGAGGGCCATGTGAGAGGCAACCATACATTGCTCTTTCTCCCTCCCTTCTCCTCTCTCTGAAAATAAATAAATAAAATCTTAAAAAAAAGAAAAATAGTCCCCTTAACCTTACTCTGCCATGTGAGATGAAGCAGTGCATACAAAGGTGGATTCTTCCTGCCCTGGCCAGGTGGCTCAGTTAGTTGGAGCATCGTCCCACAAACCAAAAGGTCACAGGTTTGATCCTGGTCAGGGCACAAATCTAGGTTTTAGGATCAATATCCCGTCAGGGCATGAGTGGTAGGCAAACGATCAATGTTTCTCTCTCAAGTCAACATCTGTCTATGTCTCTCTCTCTCTCTCAAAATCAATAAACATAGCCTCGGCTGAGGATTTTAAAAAAATAGGTTGGCTGCTTCCCAAATGACTAGCAATTCACCTGGGATGCTGTGCCTTCATCAGTGGGAGGGAGATTTGGGAAAAGCAACATTTTGATCAAGAGAATCCTGAATCCTAGCCCAGCTGGTGTAGCTCAGTGGATTGAGCGCGGGGTGGGAACCAAAAGGTCCCGGTTCGATTCCCAGTTGGGACACATGCCTGGGTTGCAGGCCAGGTCCCCGGTGAGGGCCATGTGAGAGGCAGCCATACATTGCTCTTTCTCCCTCCCTTCTCCTCTCTCTAAAAATAAAAGAATCCTGAATCCTGAGTTGGGGCAAAGGTTTAACTTTCCAAAAGTTTCCAAAAGCATACTTACAAAAACCACCTGATGAGCAGCCTAGCCCTGCAAAGGAGAAAGCAAGCCGGCATGAAGAGGAAAGAACTCGCAGGAGTGAAGTGCGCCCACCGAGGGCCGCCCAGCCTCCCTTCACGACAGGGACTCTGCTGACCCCTCACCAGTTCCTCCTCCCTACAGGGATGCTCTGAGGGCTCTGTGACCGTGACCTTGCCTAATGTTCTAACATAACATCCGGATGCTACAGGGTGACATGATACAGGGCAGAGGTCCCCACACTGCCTCTGTTCATGTCACCTTTATGCCTCAGTGGGATTTTTACAGCACCTCTAATTAGAGAGAAATACCCACCAGCTCCTTTGTCTGGTAGTTAGAGCCAAATGACTTGGTCGTACTAGCTCACACGCAGTAGCTGTTTCCTTTGAAAACCCAAGTTCAAACATTCCACAGTGCCCCAGGGACTTGGCTGCAGGGCCCTGGAGCACCCTGGCCGGTGGTTTGGAACTGGAGATACACTATTTGTGGATAGGTGCTATTTGACTCCCTGTTGCATTGATGAAGGAACTGATACCAGTGAGGTTACCCAGCTGGTTGGCTGTAATGCAAGCCATCTGAATCCAAGCTCCCTCTGCCTTCTTCCTGGCTCACTGCCTTTACTAGTCACTATTTCCTCTCTCCAGGCTTCGTGTTCTGTACCTGCCCCCACCCCTACCCAAACACACAGCACCGGGCGTGTACCCACACCTGCACATTCATTCCTTTTGATCTGAATGGCCCACCCTCTGTCGCCTTTCCAGAAACAGTCCTCCTTCAATTCTCAGCCCCAAATTTTGCCTTTCGACCACTTGCTCCTACATGAATCTCTGCCTCTTCAAAACCTCAGCCTGCCTGTTAAGTGGCATGTTAATGACATCTGGCCTCACGTTGCTCTCTAACTGTTCAGTCAGTGTGACTGGTTTTCCCAGCAAACCTGAAAGCTGCCCAAGGACAGGAGCTCTGCTTGTCTGGTGGGTACAGCAGCAACTGTGGAAGTTAACGTGAAACCCGAGAGGCAGGCACATGCTGTAACCAGACAGCATCCTCTAATGCCTGGCTGCACTCAACAGAGACGACACATTTGCCACCAAGGCAATGACCGTCAGGAATGATAACGGACATCTATGTAGCTGCTTTCACATTTTACCAAAGGCTTCTACAGGCACAGTCTTAGTTGGCACTCACCACAGTGTAATTATTGTACCCTTTCCATGGGGAAAGGTGAGGTTCAGACAGGATAAGGGACTTTGGACAGAGTCACCTGACCTGTAAGTATAGGAAGGGGGTCCAGAAACCCATGCCTGTCCCCTCCTGGCCCTCCCTCTGTTTTGTGTTTGCACTGCAGTGGCCGTCTGCTAAGGCCATGTAATCCAAAGCGCACATTCAAAGGGCCCGCATGTCCAGCCCAGGTTCACATGGCGGGGCAGGCTCTTGATCTCAGAGGCACTATCCTGACTCCAGAACACCCGTCACCAACCCTGTGCCCTCCCTGCCTGGACTGCTGCAGCCACACTCACCGCAGGACAGGAGGCAAGTGGGTAGGGACACTGCTAAGACAGTGCCAGCCCCCGATGCGTCCCCTAGCATGTTGAAACTTCCAGTGCTGCCGGGAGGACACTGGCCCTGAACGGATGGTCCCCTAGGTGAGGCCAACCCAACATCCCCTGTGAGGACAGAGTCGGCCACAGAGCTTAGGACTGAGGGCTTCTTCCTCTGGGGCAAATGAAGGAAAGTCGGAGCAGAAGTCTGGGATCAAAAACGTATCATGGCTTCCGGCCAAGACGGAGGCGTAGGTAGACACACTGTGCCTCCTCACACAACCAAAAGAAGGACAACAACAATTTAAAAACAAAAAACAACCAGAACTGACAGAAAATCAAACTGTATGGAAGTCCGACAACCAAGGAGTTAAAGAAGACACGTTCACCCAGACCAGTAGGCGGGGCAGAGACGGCAACCCGGCGGAAAGGGCTCTTGGCAAGGCAGCGGTTGGTGGACCGGCGGTCCCACATTTGCGCGCAGATAAACTGGGAGGGATAATTGGGGAGTGAGACAGACCGCACAGCCCAGGGCTCCAGCGCTGGGTAATAAAGACTCAAACCTCTGACTGAAAACACCTGTAGGGGTTAAGACGGCAGCGGGAGGAACTCCCAGCCTCACAGGAGAGTTCGTTGGAGAGACCCACAGGGTCCTAGAATGTACACAAACCACCCACCCAGGAATCAGCCCCAGAAGGGCCCAATTTGCTTGTGGGTAGCGGGGGGAAGTGACTGAAAGCCGGCAGAAAGTGGAGCAAGTGGCACTCTTCACTCTCGGACCCCTCCCCTACAAATAGCATCACAACACAACCACGTGGGTTACCCCGCCCTGGTGAACACTTAAGGCTCCACTCCTTACTATGTACATAATAGGTGCGCTGAGACCAAAAAATGGCCCAAATGAAAGATCAGATCAAAGCTCCAGAAAAAATACAACTAAGCAATGAAGAGATAACCAACCTATCAGATACACAGTTCAAAACACTGGTAATCAGGATGCTCACAGAATTGGTTGAATTTGGTTGCAAATTAGAAGAAAAAATGAAGACTATGCTAAGTGAAATAAAAGAAAATGTACAAGGAACCAATAGTGATGGGAAGGAAACTGGGACTCAAATCAACGGTGTAGACCAGAAGAAGAAAAAAACATTCAGCCCGAAAAGAATGAAGAAACAAGAATTCAAAATAATGAGGAGAGGCTTAGGAACCTCCAGGACATCTTTAAATGTTCCAACATTTGAATTATAGGGGTGCCAGAAAAAGAAGAGGAAGAGCAGGAATTGAAAACTTATTTGAAAAAATAACGAAGGAGAACTTCCCCAATCTGGCAAAGGAAATAGACTTCCCGGAAGTCCAGGAAGCTCAGAGAGTCCCGAAGAAATTGGACCCAAGGAGTAACACACCAAGGCACATCATAATTACATTAACCAAGATTAAAAATAAGGAGAGAACCTTAGAAGCAGCAGAGAAAAGGGAATAGTTACCTACAAAGCAGTTCCCATAAGACTGTCAGCTGATTTCTCAAAAGAGACCTTATAGGTAAGAAGTGGCTGGAGAGAAATATACCAAGTCATGAAAGGCAAGAACCTACAACCAAGAATACTCTATCCAGCAAAGCTTTCATTTAGAATGGAAGGGAAGATAAAGTGCTTCTCAGATAAGGTCAAGTTCAAGGAGTTCATCATCACCAAACCCTTGTTGTATGAAATGTTAAAGGGATTTATCTAGGAAAGGGAGGATGAAAAGTATGAACAGTGGAATGACAGCAAACTCACAGTTATTAAAAACCACACCCAAAACAAGAACAAAAGCAAACTAAGCAGACAACTGGAACAGGAGGAGAACCACAGTAATGGCGATCACATGGCGGGTTATCAACAGGGGAGTGGGAGGGGGAGAGAGGAGGAAAGGGTACAGAGAATAAGTAGTGTGGGTGGTGGGTAGGGGATAGGCAGGGGGAGGATTGGAATAGTGTGGGAAATGTGGAAGCCAAGGAGCTTGTGTGTATGACCCATGGACATGAACTAAAGGGGGGGAATGTGGGTGGGAAGGGTTGTGCAGGATGGAGGGGAGTAGGGGGTGGAAATGGGACAACTGTAATAGCATAATCAATAAAATATATTTTTTAAGAAAAAGCATATCAAGCAAAATCCATGCAAGAAGCAAGTGCTCTTCTTTTGGAGTCATGGGGCCTTTGGTAAGCCCAGCCTGAGCACGGCTCAGAAGCCCTGGGTTACGGTCAGCTCTGCAACTTGCTAACGTATGATTTGGGTACAGTCATGTCAGCTCTCTGACTCTCAGCGTCCTTGCCAGTCACTAAAATGAGGCCACAGTATAGTTGTGAAGATTACACGGAGAAGCAAATGGAAAGCATGAGGGATGGAGCCTGGCAGGTAACCGATGCTCAGGAAGGGATAGCAACTTATCACCAGGACAAATCGGCTTCCACGTGCAGCGCCCGGCAGGCATGCACCCCATGGAAGTTCCCAACATGACTACGTGCTGCTCTTAGAGGGGCATTCTGGGCACTGACGCCAACTCCTCACAGAGAGACGGGCGAGGCTCTGGCCTGTGGGCCAACCATAGACCGAGGAAGGGGAAGAGGGGCAAGAGAAGAGAAAACAGAATGTGCCTAAGGCAGAAAAATTCACCCAGAGACACCGTGACAGGAAACAGATGAAGAAAGGCCAGCAACAACTGGTCAGTGGAAGGACAGGGCGGCCGGCTCCAGCAGAAAAATAAATAACGTGGAACCTTTGAATGTACACTTCAGAGTACATCACTTTCTTCTGTTCTGTGTCCCCGGCAGTGGTGAGGACACAGCTGTGTCATGTTTGTGGATAAAGCTTTATTGAGATTTTAAAAAATTTAGACTCAAACGTTTTGAAAAAAGAAGGGGGAAACAGCTGGAAGGTGGCGCCAGAACTTTCTTCCTGTGGTTGCCTTCCTGGAGGTGCAGACGTGCGCGGGTGTGGAAGGCAGCCGCACACTCCCAAGGACCACACGACACACACTCGTTATTGTTGCATATGTGGTAGCACACACACCCCAAAGTAGAAATCCCCCCCGAAGGTCGCTGAAAGGCCAGCCCCGGGGGAGCTTGGCGCGCAGGTACTCACGTGGGTGGCGATGTCCTGGCCGAGCTGCACAGGGCGGTGCCGCTCCTGCGGGGGTTTATCCGCGCCAACGGGGTTGTAAAAGACCTGGGGAGGCCGCAGACAACACCGGGGTGAGGGGGCGGGACTTCTGCACCACACCGAGCTGGCTGCTGGGTGCACTGGCACCGCAGGGGGCCCCGAGGTGCCCGGCCTCCCCTCACACACTCTGCCTGGCAGCAGACATCAGACAGCAACCCTGCAGGGCCAGGCCAGGCCTCCTGTCAGTGAGGTGGGCTGGGGAGGGCTGGACCCAGCTTCGGTTACTTTTCTGAAAACCACGACTGTCCAGTAACCTTTCGTTTTCCCACACTTGATACATGAGTCGGGAAACACATTTCTCTACTTTAAGAAGACAGCAGGACAGGGCACTCACAAGTGGCCACCTCCCTTGGTGAGAGGGGGTGGGTGCGGGGCGTCCGCCCGTCTGAAAAGTGGGCAGTCGGCTCCAGCCCACGTGGTACTCCTTGGGAAGGGGGCTCAGCGCAGCCAGCGCTCCCAATACCCCCAGAGATCTGAGGTCTCCAAATATTTATTAGAAATCTTTTGAATTCTAAAAGTTGGCTCATTTCAAAAACACCGTTCAAAGAAAACATTCTGGGGAAGTGCAGTCAGTCAGCCCAATGGGGAACCTCCGATAGGTAGGAATGCGTCCTCTCTTCCCTCCACCACCTGGCCAGTCCACCTCTTTCCTTTAACTCAGATTTTACTTTATTTTATACGTATCAATAACATTCCACAGGGACTATTTCCCATGTGTCTGCTTTCGTCTAAATCTTACTGCAGGCAACTGGACACAGGAACCATGTCGTCTCTGAATGGAGGGAGGGCAGGCAGACCCTAGCTGACTTTCAGGCCACTTACAAATGCCCTGGGGGCTGGAAATGCCTCCTCTGGTTTCGGGAGGGAGCACGGGGCAGTGATGGGGCAGGGATCGACATGCAGGCACAGGTAGCCCAGCCCAGCACGCAGGAACTCCCGGGCCCAGGTACTCACGGTATACCCGGTGACGAGGTGCCTAGCATGCCTGGGCGTTTTCCATTGGATGCTGAAAGCCGTGCAGTTCAGTGCGTCCAGCGTGACGTGCAGAGGAGGCGCCACCTTGCCTGTTTTGTTTTCGCCAAAACAAAAGAGATCGCGTTAGAAGGTCCATGCGTCCCACCGTGGGTACACTTACACAGGACACAGAGAGGGCGTTTACAGATGGGGAGCCGGCAAGGCAGCCAGCCGTCTCTCCCGTGTGACTTTGCCCGAGCTCTGCTGTCCCCTCCAACCTGGCCATGCTAGGGAAGTCAGCACAGCGATGGCCCTCGGTCCCTTCTGCAACGGAGGGACCAGCAGAGGGAAGTTCAGGGAAATTCAGAAGTGTAGATCTAACACTGCTGACTTGACTCAAGGAGCTTGGAAGGTATCAAAGCAGGATGAATTTATTTTTTCAACTCAGCAACATATGATGTTATATGTATATATTGTCTTTATACGGCCAGTATGTTCCCATTGCACAATGTTTCAAAATATGGCGAAGTGTGAAACTGGGGTTAGAAAATTTCAAATGTTTTACTGTATACTTTACCTTAAATAATTTTATACTTACACATATAAATTTTATGTTCATAAAAATAATATATCCAAGTTGCCAACATTTAAAAAATACAAAAGTAATAATGATTTCACCATTTGGAAGTCTTGTCAATATTTTAGTAGAGTATATCTCCTTTTAGTCAATTTTATTCAAGTGTTTCAATGCAATTTTTCACATATTTATGTGTGATATATACTTTTATTCTACTGACTATTGTGCTTATTATATATACTAAATATATAATATGTATTTTTTTTAAGATTTCATTTATTTATTTTTACAGAGAGGGGAACGGAGGGAGAAAGAGAGGGAGAGAAACAGCAATGTATGGTTGCCTCTCACATGGCCCTCACTGGGGACCTGGCCTGCAACCCAGGCATGTGCCCTGACTGGGAATCGAACTGGGACTCCTTGGTTCCCAGCCCGCACTCAATCCACTGAGCTATACCAGCCAGGGCAATATATAATATGTATTTATAGCTTTAAACCCTGGATTCCCTAGGACAGTCCTGATTCTAAACTATGTCCCACAACTTTGTCCCCTTGGATGCTCCATCATGAGGACATGACCATGGGGCCTCACAGGACGTGACGGCCAAGAGAATGGCCCAGGCCAGGTCTTACCATGTCTAGGGGCCTGGCTTCGTGTCTCCATGAAAATTCTGAACCTGACTCGTGGGGAAGCCCCATGCTCCAAGCAAGCTGCCTTCACATGGACTTAGATGCCCCACACACCAACTGGAAGATTTTTTTTCTTTCTCAAAATAACTAACATTTATATGATGCTACAATTATTATTATTATTATTATTATTATTATTATTATTATTTTGATTGTAGGATCATTTTAGAATGAATAAAATTGGGGAAATATTTGTAAAACATATACATGATAAGGGGTCAATATTCAAAATGTAAGAGGAACTCATACAACTCAACAGCAAAATACAAATAACACCGTTTAAAAATGGGCAAAGGATAGGCCTTTTTCCAAAGAAAACATGCAAATAGCCAACAGGCACATCCAAAGGTGTTCAACATCACTAACCATCAGGAAAATGTAGGTCAAAACCACAATGAGGAAGCTGCTCACACCTGTCAGAGCGGAAACTATCAAACAGACAAGAGAGAAATGAAGTGGACAGGGTGCGGAGAATAGAGAACCCTGGGCGCCGACGTGAGCCCTTCGCTGGGGCACCGGGCGGAGACAGGGAGAAACGAGGCACGGGCGCTCTTCCTCTTACCAATCCTTAGCGTCCGTGGTCCTGGGGGTTCCGCCCAAGCCCCTCTTCTCGGCTCCACCGTGCCCTCTCCCGGGGTGCTCCCACCCCTGCCAGTCACAACCACGTGTGTGCCAGCGGCTGCGCAGTCCGTGTCTCCAGCCCAGCCTCCTTCAGAGGGCCGGCCTACGTCCCCAAATGCCAAGTGACCCAGATGTCACCAGGCCTCTCAAAGTCAACGTGTCAAAACTGAATCCATCACCTTTCTCTTCAACCTGAGCCCCTCCAGTGATCCCTGTCCTGGCGAACAGCGTCACTGCCCACCGTGACTTCCAGGAACCTGGCAGTCACCCTGGGCATCAAGTAGGTCACATGGTATCCATCCTTTCCTTTTCATGGGGCCTCAGCATCCTCTTCAACCCAGTGCCTGGGGCAACACTGCCATTATTCGGAGCTGTGCATGCAGCAGAACCTATATGCCATTGGCCAAGACTTCCTCGCTGGTTTCTTGAAACCTTCTGGGTCCTAAGAGATACAGTTCCTTCCCACAGCTTCTACAGCCTACACGACCCCTACCCCTCTGGAGAATGTGTGTTAGTAAACTAACTCCATGAAACTTTTTTTCTGCAAAGCAGTTGAATTTAACATGAAAGTTATTGGGGCCATAGGGCTGGTGGCTTTAAAACATGTGAGTAGAATTTATCCAAAGAAACCTAAAACACCAATTCGAAAGGATATATGCACCTGTATATCCATTGCAGCATTATCTGTAGTAGCCAAATCTGGAAGCAGCCCAAGTGTCCATCAGTAGAAAAGTGAATAAAAAAAGCTGTGGTACATTTACACAAGGGAATATTACTCAGCTGTAAAAAAGTAGGAAACCTTACCCTTTGTGACAGCATGGATGGACCTGGAGAATATTATGCTAAGTGAAATAAGCCGGCCAGAGAAAGATAAATACCATATGGTTTCACTCGTATGCACAATCTAATGAACAAAATGAACTAACGAGCAAAACAGAGACAGACTCACAGATAGAGAGCAGGCTGACTGCTATTGGGGGTGGGGAGAAGGTTGGGAGGCTGAGTGAGGGGGCAGAGGGATTGAACAAAAAAGAGAAAAACTTCATTGACACGGACCACAGGGTGGCGATGGCTGGGGGAGGGAGGGGGGG
>PVJI01025475.1:0-20422 GCA_004026765.1 Micronycteris hirsuta | reverse complement strand
AAGATTTTATTTATTTTCAGAGAGAGGAGAAGGGAGGGAGAAAGAGAGGGAGAGAAACAGCAATGTATGGTTGCCTCTCACATGGCCCTCACTGGGGACCTGGCCCGCAACCCAGGCATGTGCCCCAACTGGGAATCGAACCGGGACCCTCTGGTTCCCAGCCCGCGCTCAATCCACTGAGCTACACCAGCTGGGCTGACTGAGTATTTTTTTATGAATTAATTTTTTTCTGCTTTCTTGGGTCATTCACTATAAGTCTTTCTTTAGTTATTTTAATGATTGCTTTAACTTGTCACAATCTGTGTTTAAATGATATTATACCCCTTAAGCTCCAATAATAATTTTGCAGCAGGACACTTCTTTTCTCCCTCCTAAACTTTATGCTAATGTTGCCATGTATTTTGCTTATACATACGTTATAAACCCGACTAAACATTGTTATTTTTGTTTAAATAATAAATTATCTTTTAAAAGATTTAAAGAATAAGAAAAAATGTTTTATACATTTACCCATGAAATTAAAAATCTCTTTGCTCTTTATTCCTTTGTGTATATTCATATTTCCATCTGGTATTATTTTCCTTCTGTCTGAAAAGCATCTTACAATGTTTTTTATAGTATGTGTCTGTTGGTAATGAATCTGTTCAGCTTTTGTATGTCTGAAAATATCTTTACTTTAGTATTGCCTTTGAAATGTATTTAGCAGGATATATAATTGTAGACTGACAAGTTTTTTCATTACTTTTAAGATGTTGCTTCATTGTGTTTTCATTTGGATTGTTTGCAATTAAAATCTCATGTTACTCTTATCTTTGTTGCTCTCTACATTAACATGTCTTTTATCTCTGGGTGCTTTTAGGCCTTTCCTGTTTATCACTATTTTTGAACAATTTGGTCATGGCTTGGTGTCATTTTCTTCGTGTTTCTTGTGATTGGGCTTAATTGAGCTTTGTGGATTTGTGGGTTCATAACTCCTAAATTTGGAAAGTTTTTAGACATACTTCTTCAAACAACTTCTTTATCCCTACCTCTTTTCTCCTGTGAGGACTCTAATTACCCACATATTAGGTCATTTGAAGTTGTGACACAACTCACGTATGTGCTTTAATTGTTTTGGATTCTTTTTTCTTTCTGTGTTTCATTTTGGATAATTTCCATTGCTATGCCTTTACATTCACTAATCTTAACTTTGCTGTATCTAATTTCTTATTAATCCTATCCAGTGTATTTCTTATCTCAAACATTGTAGTTTTCATCTCTAGAAATTTGATAGGTCACTTTTTATCTCTGCTTAATTTTTTGAATGTATAGAATATATAGTCACAGTAATTATTTTAATGTCCTTCACTGCTAGTTATATTCTCTGTGTCATTTTTGGGTCAGTTTTAACTGATCAATTATTTTCATCATGGATTGTGCTCTCCTAGGTCTTTGCATGTCTAGAATCTTTTTTTCCCTCCCAAATACAAGCAAAAGTTTATTTAGAAAGTCACAGGGGTAGAAGTGACCTGTAAAAGAGGTGAGCCAGCTGGGTTGTGTGGACTCAGGAAACAAGTTAAAGTTGTAAAAGAAAGGCCATTGGAACTTAGGAGAAAGAAAGCAAAGGAACATGCCTTGAGGGAAGAAGGGGGGAAAGGCACCACATGCTTGAGAGAGAGAGAGGGTGCGCCTGCATGCCTATAATTTTTGATAGCATGCATACTTTGTGGATTTATTTTGTTGGGTGCTGGATACTTTTGACTTCTCATAAATCTTAAGCATGGTTCAGGAAAGATGTTAAGTTACTTCACATCAGGTTTTTCTTTCATGGTTTTTTTGGCAGATTGGGAGCAGTTCTCAGTCTAGAGCTAACTATTCCCCACTAATGAAACTAGACCTTCTTGAGTTTTTCCAGTCTCTCTAGTGGGACCAGGTGATATTCCTGGCCGTGTGTGTGTGTTCCAGATGAAACTTTCAAGGGCCTCATGTAGTTTCCTTACAGGCATGTGATCAGGTCTCTGTGGAATATGGGACAGGGGTCCCTCTTCAGACTGCTAGTGCTCTCTCTATGCAGCTATCTCCTCTTTGTCACCAATTCTGTCAATTCTCACTGTCCTGATCTTCCTGGACCCTTACTTCTGTCTCTTCACTGCATGGTTCTAACGGGGCTTCACCTAAGCTGTGTTTCTGTAAGTCATGACCTGAAAACTCTCTCAATTTACCAGGCTGGGACAATATAGGGACTCATCTTTTTGTTTTCTATCTTTAGAATCACTGTCCTTCCTTATCTGATATCCAGTGTCTTAAAAACACTATTTCATGTATTTTGTCTGTTGTTTTTGTTTGTGTCTTGTTTTGGTTGTTAACAGGTGGGGGGATAAATTTAGACCCTGCAACTACATCAGGCCATACAGCTTTAGTTAATCAGAGGTGGAAGGAAGGACTCTGAAGTGGCACATCATCAGTGCCGTTCCTTAGTGATGATGAGAATGGGAAAGGTGGCTCAGACTGTAGAAAAATAGACAGGTTTTTGTTTGTTTCTCAGACCTTAAAAAACAGATGCAGTGATAGCTCAAATGGATTTCTTCTCAAAACATAAGAACATCTTACTGGGAAATACTCATATATAGTATGGAATGTTAGCCCAAGCTTTGTCCCGGCAGAATTACCAATTCAAATTTTAACACAGGAGCCTGGTAGAAGGGAAGCTGCAGACCAGATAAAATGTGTGATGAACTGGGGAAATGGCAATCAATGTAGAGGTAGGCCTGGTCCGAAGTCATTCGGATTCAGTAGCATGACAGCAAATAAGGGCCCTAGCTTTCTGGCTCAGCTCGTTGGCGCTGTCTGTGTCCTGAACTCCTGTCACCCACCTCGACCATAAGATTGATTTTTATTAAAATACCACATAAAAATCTTCAAAGGTAGAGCAGTATAATAATATAGTGGCATTATTGTTCATAAGTCCTATAAAGAGGACCCATGGTTAAGGGAAATTCAGGCATCCACCTTGGGAAATGTAGCCCTTATGTTTTCACATCTAATAAGAGCACAGTCTCTTGTGAAACATAAAGTCGGCAAGCAGGACCCACGTGTGACAGCAGAATTTCCTATGGGTAAATCAGGATGGCATATTTCTTAAATTTAAAACTTGCCCTTGCTGAAACCTCTCTCTCCTTGAATCAAAAGAACTTATGCTAATACATGCCTAGCTTCCTCAGACCAGTGAGTCAGCCCAAGCCTATTGTCTTTTCATTTGCATATCTATCCTCTTGATGCGCTATCTTGGGCGTCTACCACCTAATGTAAATCTACAGTCCATGCATAGTTAATGAAAACCATTCATATGTAAAGTGCCTGAGAAATGGCAGTAAAAAGCGGTCAACACTCGGCTCCAGGCCTCTCCAAGATGATTATGGAGGGGACGCGTGGTCCTGGTTCTCTATTCCTGTGTGTTTCCATGTGAGCTTATTCACGCATTCAGTCACGGCCATATGAATCCTGCTGGCCAGAATTCGAGACACATGGTCCCCCAAAAGAAGATTAACCAGGAGAATGCAAAATCACAGGTGAGGAAATGAATCTAATTTGCTGAAGACGTAATTGCCCCCTATCCATCGTTGGAGACGTGTGTCCACAAAGCTCAGCACTATACGCATGTCAAGGATGGTAACATCTCCACTGTCTCCCCAGGAGAAGTTGCCCATTACCACAACCTGCGTCTCCTGTTTTGCAGTCTGTTTCGGTCAATATTTTCTTAAGATAGAAAGAAAGCTAACCAACACAGCATGTTTGGAGAGCTGGGTCAACATTTTTAAAATAATAATTTCTAGATTTTAAATAGCTATTGTTTGGTTTCCAGTGTCCTAGAAATTCAATGGTAGCTAAGAGTATCATATTAGGAGTAGTAATCATATTCAGAATTCCACTGATTATGACTTAGCCACGATGCCCATAGAATTCTAACTCCTGCTGCTACTCAAGGTAGTCTGTACAGGTGCAGACCCAGATTATCTGAGTCATGTTATGAGATATATAACCTACTAATATTTGGTCTGACTTTCCTCACCTTAAGAACATCAAAAGATATCAACATGTAATAGTCAAATATAAAATAGTGTGGTCTTTTAATGCCTACTAAAAATAACGAAAGGTATTAACTGTGAAGAAAGCCCATCCTGGTCGGGCAGTCCCACCGCAATGCTCAGCGGGAAGATGCGTCTCCAACACAAGCACTTCGTAGGACACGTCACTGCTGCCACCGTGACCACTGACTTCCCCTGGGTGTGTGGGTTGATGATCTCAAAGAGGCTGTGTTTCATTGCTGACCTGCATTTCTAAAAAATATTTCCCAAAATCTTGTTTTAGAAAGCCATTTTTTTAATAAAAAAGGTGCCATGTTTCCAAATAGGTTTGGTTAGGTCAGTGTTTCTCACCTGGAGTGCTTTTGCTCCCCCTCTTTCTCCCAGGGGACACTGGGCAATGTTTAGAGATGCTTTGGTTATAAAACCTGAGGAGGAGGGTGTTAGTGGCATTAGCAGAAACATTTTACAGTGTACAACAGTGAATTATCCAGTGGCAGACATCAACAGAACTGAGACTGAGAAACCTTGTTCACATGAAGGCTACGGGATGCTATTAAACTTCAATATAAATTCTAATTGAGAAACACCTTTGCTGCTAAGTTTTATGACATTTGTTTCAAGGAAAAAGTAACGAGTTTTATTTTTAAAAGATTTTATTTCTCTATTAGAGAGAGGAAGGGATAAAGACAGGGACAGAAATATCAATGTGCGAGTGAAACATGGATGGGTTTCCTCTCTCGCACCCCTGACGGGGAACCTGACCCAGAATGGAACCTGGAACTTTTTTTTTGGCGGGACGATGCCCGAACAACTGAGCTATATTGGTCAGGGCCTAACTACTAGTTTCATTTACTATTTTAAAATAATAACCTCTTGCACCCGGCTGGTGTAACTCAGTGGATTGAGCGCGGGCTGGGAACTAAAAGGTCCTGGTTCGATTCCCAGTCAGGGCACATGCCTGGGTTGCAGGCCAACTCCCCGGTGAGGGCCATGTGAGAAGCAACCATACATTGCTCTTTCTCCCTCCCTTCTCCTTTCTCTAAAAATAAAAATAAATAAAAAAATCTTTAAAATAATAACCTCTTGCATTTGCGTAGCATTTTACCATTTACAATATCCTTTCACATGCTTTAATCTCCCTTCTCCTCATGGCTCTGATAAGTCATCTTTTTTCCTGCTCTAGTATCAAAGGCACTGTTGTTCAGGAGGAGGCTAATTCAAGCAAGGTCACACAGATTCAAATCTTGCATGGAAAATCCAGTGACCTTTCTGCTCTCCACCAGTTGTGATATTCTTGTAAAGAACATTATATAAAAATAGACTTAAAAATGTAAAAAGCAAATCATCGTGCCTCTATGGTTCATGACTCCAGAAGACAGATGTAATATGCTCTGAGGATGAAGAGAGAGGGCAGGGCATGGGGGTTGGTGTTATGGGAGGTGGAAGCAGGTGTGGGAGGTAAGGAGCAGAGAAACGATGACATTAGTCAAGCCAAGTAGAGGAGCGGAGACAGGTTCCTCAGTTTAACGTGACTACTTCCCTGTGAAAATCATTCCTTCCCCTCTAAATGGGGTAAGACCCTTATGAAAATGTAAATGGACAAAGTACTTAGGTCAACCAGAAAAACAGAAACCACACTCATTGCTTCCAACAGAGAATCTCACAGAAGGAATCCATTGCACAGGCGATGAGAAGAATCCAGGCTTGAGCAACCAGAGGAGACCATTACACCTTTAACCAGGCGGGAGGGAAAAGGCGATATTGCCTGGGTCCAGGGCTGATTCCCTGCTAGGTCCGCCCAGTAGGAAATGGGGCCTGGGAGCAGACAGAGTTGCCTAAGGCAGAAAGAGAGCAGAGGAAATGCACTGGCTTTTCCCTTCCTCTGCCTTCCAGGTTGCTGACAGTCCCTTCTATTGGCCTACCCCAGCAGGAACCTGGGAAACAGCCTGGAGGAGCTGGTTGAGACGTGGAGCAGAGGAGGACAGAGGATGGATCTGGGGTCAAACTGGCTCAGGACCATCACATGTCCTGTGAGCATTATGCCCATGGAAGGACATTGTGAATTAGTTCAAAGCATCAAGTGAATATTCCAGGACCTAAATCACCTGTTCCTTCAAGTTAAGGGGGACATATCTTAAGCCTATCCTGGACCAAACAAATTGATGAGTAAAATAAAAATCAAACTCAGAAGAGAGAAGGAATTTGACAAATGGAGCACAGTAATATTTTGTGTAAATATCCAGACTTTTATAGTTAAATGATTACAACTAAGAGAAATAAAAAAATAGCCGTGACTGGTGTGCCTCAGTGGGTTTGGTGTCATCCCACAAACCTAAAGTTCACTGGTTCGATTCCCAGTCAAAGTACATGCTGTGTTGAGGGCTAGATCCCTTGTTGGGGGCATGCGAGAGGCAACCAGTTGTTGTTTCTCTCACACATTGATGTTTATCTCCTTCTCTTTTTTCTCTAAAATAAATAAATAAAATATTTTTTAAAAGAAATAAAAAACAGAAAAGAAATAGCTCAAATAAGTATTCAGAAGGAAGTTGGAATTTTGTCACACATTTTGCATACACTAGGCTCCACATTCAAAATAGATGCAAATTCTTGCTGAGCTCTTGACAATGTAAAAATATAAACATATATCACCTTTCGTCTCAGAATGGTAGATTGAAGCTGAAAAAAAAGCTAGCCGAATTTTCTTTCTGGAGGAAAAAAAATTGAATAGGAAGACAAAGAGGCAATAATATATTGCTACAACTCTCCCTCTTACCTGGCTCACTGTGTGGTCTGAATATGCAGAATTCATCCTTTTAAAAGTTATCGAAATTGTAGAACCACTAGTGTAAAAACTGGAAATCCTGGAAAGTAAAAGCCAAACTTCTAACGGCTCTTTCTGCGAAGTGATGGTTAATATTTAGACGAGATGTAGTCTCGGGTAATTTCTGGCAACATTTTTGTTTCCTGTACATGTTCTCAATTCCCATGAGTGACCAGGAAAGCCTCTGGAGAAGTGTATCAGCGATGCTGTATGTAACAGGCAGGAAAGGCTTCCTTTAGGGATGGAGACACTTAAAGCACAGAGAAATGTGAGCAGGCACTTAAGTAGGAACATGTAAAGTGTGTAGCCATGCTGCTTCAAACACAAGTGAGGTTTGCTGGTCAGTCCCAGCAGACAGGGGAAAAATGAAGCATCCAAAATACAGTATTGGACCTGCCTCTTGGAGTGGGGGATGGGCAAGAGCTGGATGCAGCTGCAGACAGAGCGCTCTGTGGAGAACACCCTCATATCTACAGGGTCAAACAAACAAATACCTTAGTCCAAAGCTGCATTCTCCTGGGGGAAGGGGCTTTAAGGCAATAATCAAGGGCCTTAAGAGGTGGGAGGAACCCGTGAAAAGCCATCCAGGAGCTGGTGATCTTGTGAAATCCAGGCAGGCCAGCTGGCATTTAGAATAAGGGCAGTATCCGTTTGAGCAGTGAGAGTAAAGGGCGAGTGACACAGGCAAGGGATCAAAGAAGCCCGGTTATTAAAAAACGGGAAAAGAAAGATTTAAGGGATGATTGGAGTGTGGGAGGGGCTTGGGACTGAGTCAAGTTTGTAAATGCTTACCTCCCTCCCTCCCAAGCCATTTTCTGAATCCTTTTAAGGCACAGGTTCTCACTACAGGCACGGTGCCCAAGGCCCATAAGCTTTTCCAGGTTTTATCAAATTGCTTGAGAGCTGGAAAGGAAAATGTCTTGGCTCTAAAATACAAAGAATACTGTAAAATTAAACTAATAAATATTTCAAGTGGAAAATTATATAAATCATTCATTTTGCATAACAAAAATTGTCTTTTTCAAGTGAAATACGGCTACATTTTTCCAGTGTTTGTTAGTATGTGACATGGAGCCCCACATCGAGGATTTATGTAGCCTTTGAGTCGGCCCTTCTTCAGCCTGGCGTAGCTCAGACAGAGAAGGTCAGGCAAGGATGGGCAGGCAAGGCGAGGAAGCCAAAACCCAAATCACCAAGGACAGAAATGTGGGGGAGGGGAAAAGAAGTCTTGAGGGAAGGGTATCTGGGACAGTGGCAGAGGTTGGGCTTTACCAGGTGCTAGGAGGTACAGACGTGTTGTCCCTAGAGATGGCACAGTCTGGTTTCTAATTTTGGAAGTGGCTATACCAGGGTTTCCAGTCTGGCAGGCGGGTTGGCAGCAAAGGGCTCTGAAAAGCAGAGGGAACCATCTGGAGGCAGGTGGCCACTCAGAGTTGTGTTGGGGTATGAATGCAGAATTGGTGACAGCTAGACAGCTGGCTTAGTTTCCAAAGCAGGGAAGTGGTAGAAGGGAAGCGAGGACTGAGCGGGAGAACTCAGAGGCAGCAGAGTAGTGGAAAATCAGGGATTTAAGGAACACTGATGCACAGAAATTCCAAGACTCTGAGGTTCACTTAGTGCCTGATTGGCTGCAGGGTCATGCCAGGAACACCACAGGAGTTTACCCAATGGGTTTTCTAGGACTTCTAGATCGCTGGTCTGAAAAGAGGGCCCAATTCTATATGCCTCCCCCTTGGGAGGAGGGGTGCCTTAGTCTGAGAGAAACAGCAGGCCATCTATTACACTGCAGGCAGGACCCTTTAATGGTGCCGGAGAAAAGAGCTAGAGTTGCTGTTTCTTGAGTCAGGCTCAGAGGGGAGTGGAATGAAGTGACCCCAATTTTCAGGGAGAATAAGGTTAAAGGAAACAGGGAACCATTCAGTGGGTGTTGCAGGGGCAGATGTTTAAATTAAATCCTCTAGCCAGATATCGCCCTGATAGGCAGAAGGGTGTGTCTCTCTGGGAGGGGATCAAAGACCCTGACTGGAGACATTGTGATGACTGAGCAGAGATAAAAGAGGAGATTGAGCAGCTGCACCCCTAGAGCCATTTGGGACTGCTGCAGAGACTGGTGACCTCTGGCTGAAGAGCACAGTGGAGAGCTCTAGGCTTCCTCTGGGACTCTTTCCAGGGTTCAGAATCAACTGCAACTTCTCAGGTTACCTGAAAACTGAGAAGGGGCAGGGCCTGGGCACCAGCAGAGGACAGAGAGCTTAGCTGCCCAAGCTAAAGAAGTGAGAGGTCATCAGAGACTACTAGATCATGGCAGCAGTGACCGCCTAGATCCTGGCACAGTGAAAGATATCCAGCAACTGTAAGTGACCTGGAATGAGAGTTCTCAAGGCAAGCCTGGAGGGAAGCTGTAGGAGCTTTGGATAACTTTGTAGAAAAGATCATTTTTGTTTTTCTCCTATTATACTGTAAATAGAGGACTTAACAAGTAGGTGACCAAGATTTTTCAAGATGTAATGCTGCCTAGGTAGTGGTATTGCTATTTCTCATTCATTAGACATTATTGATCCAGAATCTAGGGATCATTAATGTGTTAAGAGCCTCAAATATGTTTCAAACCTGATTAAAATTAATATTTGATTGAATGGCTATAAAATGTATCAGTACACCAACTAATAAACCGCAGCTCAACCCTTACTCTCCACATGGTGACAGAAGAAAAACAACAAAAATCACCTTTCCTATAGTGGACTCAACAGATTATTCAGAGGACCAAAACATTAAATATATGAATGTTTATTTAATTTGAAACAATGGAGCGTCCTGAAATATTTGACATAATGTGGCTGGGGACATGAAAATAGGAGTATCAATGGAGAACCTAAACAAAGACATAAAAATGATCTTGTTCTCAGAATTCTGGGTGGGCCCTATTCTCAGTTTCCTAGGAATGATTTCTGAATGATAAGTGTATCAAACGTACTGGCCTCTTTTTTGCTATAGGCATTACTGCACAAGGTTGTGGGGATAACACTAGAGTTCTGAAGTTTTGGGATCCTTAAAAAGTATCAGACAATGCAAAAGTACTACAAAATAGGAATTTGCAAACAAGGTGAAAATCCAGAGATAGAAAAAGAAATGAAGACATGGGAAGAGAATATGAAATTATGTGTAAGATAACTTTTGAGTTAAAACAAGGGTTTTAGTGATCTTTTCCAGATAACAGGCCTATAATTAAAACAGTGCAAATAATTAGTCAACAAGTTGTTCTTTTCTTTCCACATAAATTCCAAAAGCTAAATTTTAAGTGTCTTATCACAAATGTTAGGCTATAGAAGTAAGGCCTGAGTTTGCTTCTCTTGAAGAAAATTTAAGATGGGAGTTTAGAAAAATAAGGGAAGCCAGCTCACCATGAGAGGAAGAGCTTGATGGGCCACATAAGGGTAAGGGGATGAGCACAATGTCCAGGAAAGCTAAGAGTCATCACTTAGGATTCACGAAGTATATCATGCTTACTAACAAGCATATCACTATTATTTTTAACCTCTAAACAGAAGATAATAATGCATTTGTGGATTGTTTGCCAAGTCCATTGTGTGTACCCAGCCCTAAAATGGGAACATCTGTGATGTTTAATTTAGAAAAGAGGAATAAGATACTGTGGACCCTAAAATATCAAAGTGGGATGCTTGGTTGGCTCTTCAGACAGAGCCTTGTAGGATTGGGTCAAGATTCAAAGTGTGGCCCTCATCTGTGCTCCTTAAGCTCAGAGAATGGCTCTTCTGATCTTTATCACTGCCAATCTATTAATTACAGTAAGTAAAACTTCAAAGTCAGATGCATCCATGGAAAAATCTGGTTTCCTATAGAAAACCAACAAATGAGTAGCAAAATGATTATCATAATTTCTTGTTATCTGAGGAGTTAGGTATTTGGGTGATCCTAATGGCTAATGCCTTAAGTGATGTAAGCCCGATACATGATGGGTTTAAGTATATTACATTGTACACCAGCGATAAAGCTCTAATGTATTTTTAAAAGTCACATATAGCAGTAATAAACTAAAGCCTATTATAATAGTCTGGTTCATTGAACCACTCCCTGATTAGTCAAGTGTCAGTAGTTATCAGTCCCACTCATTCCTGAACTCCAACTAGAAATTCTGCTTCAAGGATTTATTATAATTAGCATTTATTAGTGCTAAATGATTGACCAGTGTAAGAGAGGGCAAGATACACTATTAAGGGGTTTAAATAGCTAAAAGGCCTGGGCAAAAATAAATTTTCACTGTATTGTCACATATATGAAGTTAACACAGGCCCACATTGAGTAGAGCAAATAGTTTTTTTAAAAAAATTGTGTGTGTGTGTGTGTGTGTGTGTGAGAGAGAGAGAGAGAGAGACAGACAGACAGACAGACAGACATTGATTTCTTGTTCTACTTTATTCATTTATTGGTTGATTCTTGTATGTGCCCTGACCAGGGTTGCACCCTTGGCTATTGGGAGGACTGTCTACCAACTGAGCATCCGTCCAGGGTACGGCAAATGGTTTTAATGGTTGTTCCTTTATGCTTGGGGAATGTGAATTTTCACACTAATATTTCTTCTCCCCACCAGTCGCCAGCACACCAGTGCTCACTTCTGCTTCTGTTTTTAAACTCTTGGCCTAACTGAACTCTATAGTTAGGCTGGTATTATCTTTTTCTTTTCTTTTTCTTTTTTTGTAACACACGTGTTAAATACATGAATAAGATTGCCAGTGTAGTATTAATTTGAAGTGTGATGGGGATCTTCAAATTTCACAGATTTCAAACCCCGGTAACACTGGGATGAGTTCTTTTTTTTGATCCTCAGTTGCTTTATGTAAGATGAGAATTTCTATCATGAAGTTGTAAAGAAGTTGAGAGAATTAAAAAAAGATCCTACAGGTCTGCTTGCAGTGCTCAATATAGTAAAATAATAAATGATTTTCCTCCACTCTGCACACACCCACTTCTTGGAAAACCAGATGAGCAGTTGAGTTATGCCCAGTTACAGTGAAATGAGTTGGGGTTCTTCAATGATATTCATGCCTGCTCGGGCAAGGCCTGAATCGTTAAATCCCTCAAACCTGTTTAAATGAGAATGTTCTCGGCAATTAGATCAACTATCTTTTGCCCACTGTTTGCTAAATAAGGTTCTGTTCTTTATCACCTGTTTCTCTAAACTCCAGGAGGAAGTCCCCTTATCTCTTCACACCTCTGCTTAGATAGCACTTTGTTTACTAACGCCGTGTCTTGGGAGGTCGCCGGCTCATCGGCTGCCCCACAGCATACCCCTCCCCTCTTAGGCCCTAGACTTCCATCTGAGGCTCATCACGTCCAGAGGAAAACCATTCCACTATGGCACTGCATTTGTCTTTCTCGTTAGAGACTGCATACTGCTGTTTTTGTTTCAGTAGTTCATATAGTTCTAGCCTGGGAAGTCCCAAGAAAATCGTGAGCAGAAACGGTTGTTGTTTTTCGCACCCTACTTTGGTCAGCCAGATGAGTTAGGAGGCGTTATAAGTAGGGTTTTTAAAAAAGCAAGGAAGGGTTCAGTCTGGGCCTAAGCGGGGTCCTCCCAAGGTAAGGTCCTCCTGCCTCCTCAGAGCAGCCGGGCCAGGAGAAAGCCAGTGCCAGGCGCAGGCGGTGGCAACCGCGGCGGCTACCTCCAAAACCCGGCGGCAGATCCGGACTGGCCCGGAAGTGCCCGGCGTGGCTGGGAGGGAGAAAGAACCTCGCGAGCTGCCGCCGTCGCTCCGCAGCGCGCAGGCGCCCTCTCGGTCTGGGACTGTGGCTGGAAACGCAACTCGGAAGCCGGAGCCCGGACGGGCCCGGGGCGGGGGGTGGGGGGGTTGTTCGGGGGCGGGAGTGGTGGAGGCAGCCGCCCCTGGCGGCGGGATTGTTTATCCCGGGAAAGAAGTTTAGGACCGGGAGATAGGGAAGGAGGGCGGGACGGGGAGGAGGGATGCGGTTCGGTGGAGGCGGCCGCCACAGGGACTCGCCGCCATCACCTCTGCCTCTACGGCCGCCGCAGCCTCGGGCTCCGGGGGCCGTCGCTGTTGTCGCTTCAGCGGGAGAGGAGCCGCCGCCGGGACTGCTCACCACCTTGCCGCACGTCCGGGTAGGTGCCCCTCCCCCTCAGGGTCTCTGCCGCAGCCCTGGCCCCCAGCCCGCGGACTCGCCCGCGCTGGAGCCCGGGGGGTTGGCGGGGGGCGTCCCATTGGTCCGGGACCCCGCTCCTGCTCGCGCCTGTCCCTTTCTCAGGGCTGGTCTTCCTTCCCAGCCGCTCCGCCCCACCCTTGGTACCCCCGGTCGGCCATTCCCACGCGAGTCTCCACTTCCCCTGGGGACTCCTACCTCCCAACCCCCAGCCAAACACCCTTTGATTTCCCAGCCTTCGCCTAACAGGATCCCGCAGACTTTCTTCCACGAGTCTTGCCCCCCTTTCCGTCCCGCAGCCCCCGCCCTCCTCTGTACCCGGACACCTCCACGCCCGCCCATTCACACCTGGTCTCTTCCCACCCTGAGTAGTGCTGTGAGCGAGAAACGCCCTCCCCCCGCCCCCACCAGCGTCCCCATCCGTTCCTCCTCGTCTCAAGCATGTACACTCGACATTGTCATCCCTGTTACCCATTTTAGGTCGAATTCGCGACTCCCCAGTCACACCACTCAGTACCTCCACGCCACTGGTCATGCCCTCAACCTCTATACCTCCAAGCACGAGTTCTCTCAAATTCAGCAAGGTACAACACGATAGCTCCGCGGTTTTAGGTCCAAGTCTTGACTTCTCCCCTTTCTGTTTCCTTCTGCTACCCTTTCTTCTAATTCCTCCTCTGCTTGAGTTTGCATACTCATGAAGGGGGTGGTAGGATTTTTCTCCCTCTGAGCAGTAGATCCAGTAAAATAAGATTCACCTTTTGCTCATCTCAACTTTTGGCTTCTTTCTCTGTGAATAGTGTCATTCAGCCATACTTTGGAGGTTTCTGATGCTTTGTTTGTATTTGAAGAATTCTGGGCCTAGATTGTTCTATTATAATACTCATCCTCCCAGCTTTTCCTTATAGCTGAATCCACTCTTTCTTAGACTGGAAACTTAGGTATTTTGTATTTAATTCTAAGAGAAATGGGAAGCACTGAAGAATATTAAACAGCTGAGTAAGTTACTTAAATTTTTGTTTTAAAAACGTCACTTGGCTGCTCTGTGGAGGACAGATTGGAGAGGCAGCTGTAAAAATGGAGAACAGTTAGGCCGATGCTACTCAAATGTATCTGTGGTTAAGGACCTGTTCTGTTTTATTTTGCTTTAGTTTCTAATCTATACTGGGACTTTGGTAACAAAAGAAAATGGATGTTATGGCCTGTCAAGTTGCTATAAAATTTTCTAAACGCTTCCACTTAGTTTCTGTATTTACCTGTCTCAGACTAATAATAATAGTTGGTAAAACAGCATTGGTCCACACACCACACTTTTGAGTAGAATTGAGTTTAGCTATTAGAGTAGTTTTGGCAAGAGATGATGGAATCTTGGTCCAGTATGGCAGTGATAAAGTAGCTGGATTGACAAATATCATCGAAGTAAAATTGATAGTATTTGGTGATGGATTGGATTTGGGGGTTTGGGGAGAGGAGAATGCTGATTTCCAGGGTGACTGGTTCTTGTATCCAGTATAGGGGATTTGGAGAAAGGATCAATGTTTTGTTTGTTTGTTTCTGGGAAGTGGGTGAGTATTGAACATAATACAATTGGGAATAGTCAGTATATAGCTTATAATTGATGTCTTTAGTGTGGGAGGTGGGGAATGAGATTGTCTAAGGAGAAAGTACCTATTTTGCCATGTATAATGTGAACTTGTTGCCCAGATTTTCAAGGGAAAATATATATAGGTATAATGATCACATACCATGGGCATAATAATCCATTATGTAATGTGAACAAAAATGGCGCACATTGTACATGACAAAATACGGGATTTAGAGAGCGAATAGAGGGATGTAGTATCCCCTCTGACTCTTAAATATTTATTTATTTAATCATTTAATCCTCACCTGAGGATATGTTCATTGATTCTAGAGAGAAAGTGAGGATGGAGGGAGGGAGAGAGACTCCAGTAGGCACCCCGACCCAGAATCAACCCACAAGGTAGTCACGTGCCCTGACTGGGATTGAACCTGCAACCTTTTGGTGTACTGGACAGTGCTCCAAGCAACTGAACCACTGGCCAGGGTTGACTCTTCAATATTTAAACATAGGGAAAAAGAAATGGAGTGAAGGAGGCTGAGAAGGTATAACCAGAACTTGGAGGAAATTTTTCTTGGCATCACTAAGGCCGAGGGAATAGATTTCTTTGAAAAAGGAGGGAGTGGCTAATTAACTATGTTGAATGAAGCTGAGAAATCAATTTAGTTGGGAACTAAAAAGTACACATTATATTTACCAACATGAAGAAAATTAGTAGTCGGTCCATCTATAAAATATTTGATGATGAATTTTGTTTGGATCTGCCAAAGTAACAGTCCATATTTAGAATAAACTTACATCTATAGCATCAGCCATATCTTCATTCCTGGGCTGAAACTCATGTTTCTTTTTATCATCATCTGGATGTTCTTCTATGCATCTCAAACTCTATTTGTACAACTCTCACTCAGGACATACTCAAACAAAATATGTGTTTTAAGTACTATGTATCAGACATGGAATACTAGACTTTAAGGAATGTCATTAGTCCTTAGAGACTAGAGACAATGGACATTTAAATATTGTTACTATAGTGTGATCAGAGCTGGCATAGCAGTTCATTCAGGTTGCCTTGGAAGCACAGAGAAATTGTGCATTCAGGAAGGCTTTCTAAGGAAAATGACACGTGGGCAGAGTGTTTCCAAAAGACAAATGGAGAGGTGGAGATGGCAATGCAGTGATAGAAGATTTTAAAGAAATTATATTCTAGGTGTTTTGAAAGCGTGCGAATGCAAAGAATTGTGGATTTAGCATATGGGTGGTAGGTTAGTGTGGTTGGCCATGCCATTCAAAAGTTTTTTCTTGAACTTGTTCCTCTTTTCTGTTTGTTGTTTTAATTAATATTATCACCACTCATGTAGTCACCAAACATGGGGATGTCTTTTGCAGCTCTTCAAAAATTAAAAGATTTTCTTTGTTGTTGTATTTATTGTCAAAGGTGGTATTTTAATTAATTTATTTATATTTTTTGGTATCCTTACTCAAGGACATTTTTTCATTGCTTTTAGAGAGAGAAAAAGGAGGGGAGGGGAGAGACAAAGAGAGAGATATCAATGTGAGAGAGAATCATGGATTAATTGCCTTCTATGGGCTCCGACCAGAGATCTAACCCACGATCTTTCTGTCTGTGGAACTACGCTCCAACCAGCTGAGCCACACTGGCCAGGGCAAGGTGGTGGTTTATTTTTCCTGGTTAGCTATATATTTTATATATTACACCTATACTTATAGGATCATTAAGTAACTAATGATTCTGTACCTGTAACTTTTTCTCAAATTTAGAGAGTTGAAAATGAAGGCCTTGGTAAGGATTGCTAAGAGTTTACTGTTAACCTCAGGTATATGGTCAATGATGGTGCTTTTGGGCTCAGTACAGTAATAACAGTCCCTTGATACCTTAAATGCTGTTTTAGTTAGTTGTCTCAACATCCTTAGACTTAGATTTATCTTTTGCACCATAGTAGAAAACTGTTCATCTGTAGGGATTACTTTCTGAAGAAAACTGTAGTTGGCAAAACCTTAACTGGCAAGATTAAAGTTTCATTAAAAATAGTGTGTTAGAAGGGAAAACGATATTAGAATGAATTTTAAAAACACAGTAAATTAAAGGTTCTAGGAGGCGTCTGCTTTAAAATAAAAAGGGATGGGCTATATTAAACTTGCTTATGAAATACCTTCCTTTTGTTATTGTAGAAACATCTGCTAAGGTATCCTTTAAATTTCAGATTAATAAAATTATAACTTAAAACTTATTTTTATTAGTTCTTACTGGCTTTAATATTTTTTTTGCTCTTGCCCTCTCACTGGTTTTTAGTTCGTTAAATCTTAACTAAATTCCTGTGTATGCTTTTCATATATTACGGTTTTTAAAAACAGGCAACCTTTTCCAGAGTAATTATTAGCATTACATTCTGAATTGTGTTGTGAAACAGAACTTTACACAGGTAAAAGATAGCAGATTAAATTTTTTTTCTGTAAATACTTGGATGGGTTGTTTATGTAATTGGAGCGAAAGTATGGTGGAAATACTGTAAGTCATATGTGAAATATGAATGTGCTAATAAAATAACTAACCCCCCCACAAATGCCTTTGGGGCTTTCATATTTTTGCCTTTCATCCTTTATCACATATAGGAATAAAAATTGTTGGGAATACCAATTCAAAACCAAAAAAGAAGGGTTTTTCAATACCTTCATATTAGTAATGCAAGATCTCAAAGGTTGTAGTGAAACTGAAAAGTAGTGTGACGCTTTTTAAATATTTGAGATTTCGGTATCTAAGAAAATGTTTTCTGTTTGTGTATGGTTTCTGAAACAAATTGAAGTTTTTTTCTTGTGTAAAATGCACTTGTATTTCTCCTTTCATGTGTTATCTCTGCCCAAATAATTGATATGTAAGGTAAAGAGTGCAGTTGTCTTAAGGCATTTTTTTCCATTGTCATTTGGATACAATTTCTGGTGTTTTACAGTGGGAAATTCCCTTGAAAGGTATGGTTTTCATACTATCACACAAAACCAAAACCAAACACAAAATACTATTTAATATGTTCATCCTAAAATTGTCAAGGCAAGTATCAACACTGGAAGCTATCAAAAATTTAAATAAGTTGAATTTTATTAATTTTTTTTTTGTTCGCAACTCTTTAGGATCAGTTTAGACTTTTATTGACCAGTTATTCAACATGGCACTTCAGTTTAGTATGTTTGGTTTTGTTAGAGAAGCTCAGGTGGGTTATAGGCACACACTAAACAGATTTAGTCATTTCTGATTATATCCAAAGTGTATTTTTATAAATGTGAAAATACTTTTTCGTGTGAACATTTTATTAATGGCATTTGAGATCTGGCTTGAATCAAGTGGTATTTTGGGGGGTATCTTCCTTCACTGTCGATTATTTTTTTCTCAGGTGTCTTTATTTCCACTGTTTTGTCTCTCTTCCGCACCCCACTCCCAAGTCCTTTATAAAAAAAAAATTTCTTCATCAGATTGTGTAATGAAACCAGGATTATTTGAACATGGGCAGGAGAAACTGACAACTTAATCTAGTGTAAAGATACCTTTACATGGAATTTCTTTATAGGTCATTTGGTTTAAAGGGAAGAATTACATTTTTTAATTTAAAGTACTTGTACCAGACAGTACTTAGCTTAGTTACTTTATTTCATTTACCTCTTATTACTAATCTATGAAGTGTAGATAATACAAGTTTTGAGTTGTACTTGCCATCAGTTACCATATGCGCCATTATTTTATGTACCCCAAAGAGAGAGGGCACTGTCAATTACAATTGTAAAATGCTATCATTTTCAGAAATGTTAAAATATGAAAAAAATGGGTATCTTAGAATTAGTGAAATGTGGCATAAGTGCTACATCACTTTATGGTTATAATCCAAAGTCTTCAAAGTAACTAAGCTCCCAACATCAAGTGAAGTCAGAATACATTTAGTTTTGCTTTACTCCTACTTCAGAGTGCCCTGGGCAGCATAGCATAAAGGCTACGAATGTGTATTGATCTGCTATCTAAAGCTTTAGCTTTGTTACTGGGGCAAGTTACTTAGCATTTCTGCCTCAGTGTTCTCATCTGTAAAATGGAAATTATTAAATACCTATTTCAAGAGCTTTTATAAGAACTGAATGATTTACATTTACATTTAGAATATTGCTTTTCACATAGTTCAGTGTTTTGTCTAAATGTTGGTTAATGAAAAACATTAATGCTATTTGTGACCTAAGATATGTCAGCAGATGATGTGCTTAAAAGGAAGAGGAAAAGGGCCTTATCAAATGATTCATTGATATTTTGTACACAAGATGAAGATGAAAGTATATTATTGATTTGTCTTTGAAAACTAATGTAAGATTGCAGTCTTGACAGTTTTGATATCTAAATTCCATTTTTATTTCCATAAAAATAATACTTATAAAAGGTTCAGCTGAAATATACTTTTCTTTCATCTCTGTTATGACACATTTAGTCAGAATATTGATGTGCTATGATGGATGTCTTAAAAAATAACCTGTAATATACTTATAATTCTTGTCAATCTCAATGAGGAATTTATTCAGGAATGTTTTAATTTTAGTTAAAACATCCCACTTCTGCTTTGTAAAGTATATGTGAGAAAAGTAACACTGAGGCAGTTTTGTTTACTTTAATGGTTTTATATGTATATGATTTTGTTAGATGACTATATGTATATGTTTTGTCTTGGGATGTAAAACTCTTCTTATATACCCTGGTAACAAAAATAGGTTATGACCTTACTTTGAATTTTTCCTCATGCCCACTTTTGCCTTGGTTTCATTTTGTTCTTTTTCTGTTTTGAGCTCACATCATTCATTTACTCCACAAATAGTTATAGACCAAGTATTAAATGCCAGGTTTTGTGTTTACAGTGATGACTTGGAAATAACCCTTGACCTGAATGACTTCTATTTGGGGTTTAGTAATCCTCTCGTCATTGAGTGCTTAGGCAGAGTGCTGAAATCTTTATATATAAACTCTTTTTTTTATCATCATAATTACCCTGCCTAGGGTAGGTGATTACTTTTCAAATGTTTCTACTAAGTAAATGACTGCAAAAGGTGATCTCTTGACTGATGGAAGGGATGTAAAGATCGATTTTGATTACGGTAGTGTGATGGTGGTTGAAGTAAAACTTACATTCAAAGACATGCACATAGCATCAAACAGTATGTACACCCTTGTATCCTGCTTCTTACCATAACATTTTATGTCACCTCTCCATGTAGTGTGTAGCAGTGGCTTATTCATTTTGTTCTATAGTATTCTATTCTGTTGTATCACTATAAATGCCATAATTTATCCATTCTACTCTTGATGAACATCTAGGTCATTTCTAGTTTTGAGCCACAAAGAATAGAGTCCCTAGAGAATATTCCTTTGTGTATCTTTTGGTGCCCATGTATACATTTCTGTAGGATATGTAACTTGTAATGGAATCGTTCACCCAGAGTCTGTTTATGTTTAGTCTTACTTTTTTCCAAAATATATTTTATTGATTATGCTATTACAGTTGTCCGATTTTTTTCTCCTCTTTAATCCCCTCTACCCTGTACCCTATGTCCCACCAGCTTCCCGCCCCCGCCCCCTAGTTCATGTCCATGGGTCATACATACAAGTTCTTTGGCTTCTCCATTTCTTTTTTTTTTTTTTAATTATTTTATTGTTGTTCAATTACAGTTGTCCACATTTACCCTTCCCCCAACCCACCCCAGGCAAACCCACCTCCCTCCCTTGCTTCCCCCCTCCCCCTTGGT
>PVJI01025474.1:0-20418 GCA_004026765.1 Micronycteris hirsuta | reverse complement strand
GTGACCTGACTGGGAATCCAACCAGCAACCCCTTGCTTTGCAGGCTGGCACTCAGTGCACTGAGCCACACCAGCCAGGGTCAGCTGGTTTTCCCATTAGAAATTAATAAAACACTCACACAGAACCTATGGATCACAAGAACAATGCTATGGTATATATGCATATGCATTTATAAAAATAAAATTTATATATAATTATAGAAATAGATTAATATATTATATAAATATAATTGTATTGTATTTTATGTATATAGTAATATACCATATTACATATACTATTTATATATCATATATTGTATATAAGCATAAGTTACATATTTATTGATATATAAACACATATGGATAGTTTTATACATATAATAATATTTATATATAATGAAAAGATTCCTTTGTGTAATAACTGAAATAATTAATCTAATAGCTTGAAGTCTGTAATGACATTAAAAATCACCCAACGTTCCAATTTCCTCCTTTACTCTATAAATGTTTCTTTTTCTCTTCCCTTATGCTTTCGGAACCATTTAAATATCTTCAGGTTTATGTGTTCCCTGAGGTCCTGGACTTCATCTGTGAAAACATCTTTGTCCTTTTCTCAACATGGGGGTAGCCTTTCGAAACCACCTTCTCATTATTTTTTGATACTTGAGGTATTTATAATTATAAAACAGTTTTCATTTATATTTTCCTGGGAAATAATCTATTTTATTTGCTAAGTATTCAAATATTCAAAACACTTCTCCATCTTTAAAAGCTCTCCAATTCTTTAGTCCTTTTATTTCATTGTCTTCTTTCTTCCATGAAGTTATATCCTGAATCCTAGTCAATCTAAATTCATATTCATGACAGAGTAGATTGATATCTGGATATTTCTTCATAAATAATCTGAGGCAGGCAAGTCAGATATTTAATTTGATTCCCTCACCAATAATTGATACTAAAAAAAATTGTTTTATCTTCAGCATGAAAGCTGTTTTTATGTGAAATCCATTCCTTTTATGATCATAGACCATTGAATATTGGTTCATTTATTGATGAACAATAAATATTTTAAATATCTCTGATGCAGTTTTTAATCACACATAATTTCATGATAGTTTTCTCACACTAAACTCTCTCATTTCATTTACCATACACTGAAGCTTTCTATATAAAATGTTACACATGCATTTTATTTATGAGTATGAGTATAATGCCTAAATGTCATCATCTGGAAGGTATGGACTGATAAGTGAGGGTAAGGACTGGAATCTTAAATCCATGGTCATAAAACTATAAATATTCAAACTCTTTTTTAAAAGAAAATATTTTGCATGGCCAAGCAAAACTAAACAGCAACAACAATAAAACCCCCAAATCACACACACACACACAGACTTTCATACTCTATACAATGATATTGGCAGAGTCAGGACAGGAATCAACACACTCTCAGATGCCTTTTGACGTCCAGACAGATAACCTAACTAGATTACCCATTAATAGGCTGCTATGAAGCTGCAGAGCACGCGCTGCCAAGAAACTTCCCAATTTTCACTTTCTTCCTCCAGTGGGAAGAGGTGAAATGGGGACATGCAACATGTGTAAAGTGGGGTGAATGTGGAAGTTAGGGAATACATGGGAGAGAATGATGAAAAGTAGAAAGAATTATAAAGACAGATGTTGTCACTTTTATACAAAATCAGAAGACCACTTCATTTTAAGAGCTATCTGTCAGTCTCAGAAGCTTTGGATGTTTCCTAATCCAGGCAACAAAAAGTGGCAGATGAATTAAAAATCTATCTGCATTGAGTTCTAAGCTGAGAGGTAAACCTAGGGTGTACTGCTTTTCTCCAGCAACTCTGGAAGGGACCAAGCTCTGACCTAAGGTCTGCATCTTCTCCTACTCCCCCAGCCAGTTTGGGTCCTCTGTCCCAGAGCACACATTAGCAGATATACTACCTGTCATTCCGGCTTCCATTTAATTTATTTCTGGAAAAGTCCAGACATGATTTTATCTGGGAAATGAGGAGGAGAGGAGAAAGCACCATATGTCTTACCGTATTCATGGAAACTGGGCAGGTTTTATTTTGTGCTATAATTCATTTGAGAACACAAAGAGAAGTTTGGCCTTAATCTATTTGGTCTGGTTTTAAAAGGAGGAAAATCATGTGCTTACTTTGAAGGTGTTTTTAACCTCAGACTTAGTCAAACATGACATTTTGTTCCAGAGAAGACCTCATCTTGGAAGGCAAAATAGTTTACTTTATTTGGAGTATTGAATAAGACATTCCTGGGCTTGAATCTCAGTGCAGCAATTGACCGCTTTTATAACCCCGGACTAGTAACTTCTCACAGAGCTTCTTTATTTATGAAGTAAGTGTCTCAGCATCCCTTTTTGGTTTCCTTAGCCTTGCTTACACTTCCACATGTAGTCCTTTCACTAAGTAGAAATTCAATTTATTCATCTGTTTACGACACAGTACACAAGGGGCAAAGTGTTTCACATTGTAGATTTCACTTCCTACTCCCTGGAATGTGCATTTCCTTGGCTAAAAGGAGAGACTAGCTGGGAAAGCCAGGCAATGCTTAGGCAACTGAAACAAGGGTGGGGCAGGAGGCAACGCTAATATCATCCTCACAAGGGTGGGCACGAAGTGGGTTATGAGTCGCAAGCTGATTCTCTAGAATTGTTAACTGGAAGCATAGGAGCACCACTCATGGACACTGAGCCATCATGGGCTTCAGTCATCCCCATCACACAGGAACAGCAGCGCTTTCCAGTCGTCACCCTTGGTGTCCTGCTGGACGTAGTAGTACAGATACTTGCCATACTGTCTCTTGAATTCAGATATAATTTTAACATGCCCATCTCACTGCGGGAGACCACACTTCTGGTCAGGTCCTCATCGCGAGTCCCCTTGCCCTTCATGGAGCACAACTAGTCAGCAAAATGCATGGGCTCATTTTAGATACACTGGACCAGGTGCAGGAAAGCATTTTCTGGGGCTCCCTTGACCTCCTTCTTGATGATCTCCAAAATGTCATGAGGGCTGGAGCTCTTGTGCCTTTCAAACACTTTCTGGAAGGGACACAGCATTGGGTCATGATGCTGATCCACTCGGGAATATCAGTTCCTTTTCACTCCAGCATTCTAGATATCCCGGGCATCTTGGCCAATCAGTTCACAATCAATGACAGAGCCATCTCTGCTTTTCTGTTTCTTTGAGAGGGCAACTGACAGCTTGCGGAAGTCACCAGAGGAATTGGAAATAACGTCCTTCTCCAGATCATTTCTGGTATATTTCTTTGTAGACCGTTAATTTCCTGCAGCTCCTGGTTGGTCCTGGGGCAGATGATCTCAATGAGAGAGTCCTCATCAGCCCCCAGATCTTTCATGGAGGCCTTCAACCTGCAAGCGTCATACCAAGCAGGTGTTTTCAATGGGCCCCAAATCACCCTCTCCAGGTGGCCAGAGTAGGCTGACTTCAGTGCTAATGCCAAGTTCCTTTTTGGTCCTTCTCTGGTAGGAGAAGGCAATATCCTGTCTCTGTTTGTTGCTGTGGTTGGTCAAAATGGTGATCTCATCCATACTTTTGATCTTGATGGCCATTTCACTGTTCAAAGCATCCCGGTCGGCATCAAAGTTGGTGTAGACTCTCACTGACCCATATGCATTTAGGGGTATAGAGTGATCAGCCTCCAAGCTGAGCTTGCACAGACTGAAAAGTCTAATGGTCATTTGTGCTTCCAGATTTGAAGCGTGATGCACTACAGTGTAGAAACCATTCAGAGGCAAAGCCCTGCTAGGTTGGGGTGTACTTGGACTTTCCCACTGAAAACAGGCATCCAGTCCATAGGCACTGCTGGAAATGTTGCCCTGAATTTAGTCTTTGGAGTTGCCAGAAAGACTAATTCTTACAGATTTGAAGTTGGACTGCATAAAAAAACAGGTTACCATAATTTGAGGGGAGGGGTCTCATGAGAGTCTCTCCAGATTTTACTTTCCTCATCTTCAAACAATAGTGAGAGCATGGATGACTTGGAAGGCTCCTTCCAATTCAAATGATATCACTCTTTGATACTAAGATATAGTAGGAAAAAATAATTTGAAGTATTTTTGGAGATAATGAGTCTTGGACTTAGAATTCTCAGTCAGGAATGAAATTTTAAATTTCTCACCTGACTCCTTAAAGGCAGGGCCCAGAACTTGTTCTGTGAAAGCTTAGATAGCAGAGGCTTTGAGCTTTTTGGGCCACGCCTTCTTGCACAACTGTTCAGCTCTGCTATTGCGGGGAAAGCAGCCACAGATGCCCACCATTCTTTAAGGAGAAAGAATGAGCTTAGTGTTGACTGGTCAGTGGGGAATGGATGAATTCTGTACTTGCTCTTAACCAGGGGGACAGATTCCACACCTCCTCAAGAGCTCTGGGCTGATGACTAAAATTAGCTCAAGCCCTTTCTTTCAATATAAATAAATATAAGTTTATAAGTTGTGGTTTGTTATAATATCACAGGAAGATGATGCCTCAGAAAATGTCTTTTGAATGTGATAGCTAAAAGGAAACAAACCCACAGTGATTCGGGTAAGGCTGAAAGGAGCACCTTCCCTCACCTGAACGATCCATGAGGATGAGATCCTGTGTGGTGCAGATGCATTCGGCAACAGCTTGACTCCCCATCCACTCCTTTTTGCTTTGACTCTGTGTTTTTAGCTTAGAAGTCAAGGAGAACAGCATGGCACTAGGGAGACTAAAACTGAAGGGATAAATGCTTAGGATTTGAGGCCTGTTTTCAGATGAATGGCTCCATCCCACTTTCCCAGAAATCACTGGACAAGGATATACATTTCAGCATCTCTTTCAACACCTGTGCCTGTGTGCAGCATATAAAGAAAGCTGTGCCTAACGTGACTCGGTTCATCTTCCATCTCCTGATTCCTTCCAAGGGAACTGAAGAGAGATAGAAAAATTCAAAATGGGTGGGGTAGGGGTGGGGACTTGGCTCCCACCCCTAGAACAGAGAAATTAACATGGAGTTGGGGTAAAAAACAACCTGAGGACAAGCAGAAGTACATCAACACCCATCACACTCTTTAAGTCCAGTGCAGAAATATGGCAATGTACTTAATTGACAATAAAAAATTACAATAACACCAATAAGTAACCAGAAGATGATAGAAAAAGTATTTCCTCTGCCTGAAATATAGGACCGGAAAACACCAAGGTGAACTTTCAGATTGTAGAAGCATCTGGGAGGCTAATGACTCACAGCAGATGGTCCTTGGTCCTGCACATGGATTTGAGTGTTTTGGCCTTTAACACTTTAAATTCTGTCTTGTAACCACCATATGGTCCTCTGCCATCTGTGTAGTTACCTGTCACTTGAGCAGTGACTTATTTGTTGTATTCCAAACAACATTTGCAGAGTGAGTAGTGATTGCTGCGTGTCTCAGAGCATCACCTCAGGTCCTGAAACCGATAAACTCACAGAACAAAGATTTGCTGTGGAGCAGGCCTATCGAACACCAGCTTCCCAATGAGACTCTGTGCTTATTCATTTTTCCTAGTTTTGCATACATTAAAGAAAAGCTTAGCCTAATTATGAAAACTTAGGTAATCTCCTCACCTGCAGCAGCCCTACACACCTGACACCACAGCAAACATTTGATTATTGTTCAGCCTGTCCACCTCAGCCATACAAGGGGGTCAGAGTCTCAGTTCCAGTCAAACTGTCTCTGTGCTTATCTTTTACAACATTGCAGCTCTGAACCACCATCTAGTCTTGTCTCGTTTTATCCACTGCTTTCTTGGAGTGTGGATTTGTGAGCGTCAGGGATCTTTCTTGGCAAGATCCTAAGCACCTTGTGATTTTTCAAATGGACACTGGGTCACCTGAAGAAGCAAATAAAATCTGGCCTCATTTTGACAGCAAGATGTGGAGACAGCTGCCCACAAAAGTGGCCCAAGCAATTCCCGTGCTTCCATGCTGAAGAGATGGGCAACCGCAGCTTGTTTCCTCCTGGACGTTCTTACCCAGGACTGCTTTGTCTCACCAAGAAGAGAAACTGAATTTGGCCATCGCCCTGTTTGGTGCCACATTTATTTGCATGGTTGAATTTCTTCATTTTCCTTTTGAGGAAACGGGCAAGGAAGATGGGAGAAAGAGGAAAGAGAAGAAACTGCAGCATGTGTCGCTTCTTTCTCAAGATGCCTTGAGAGCCGGTCCTGCCAGGAACATAGGAGATTCAATCATGCATGTGGGTGGTAAGCAAGCCTCATCCATGGGCTAGTGTGGGGTCATGCCACTTCTGGAAATGAGGACAACCCCTTGAAGACATCACTTAAAAATAATATTTAGAACTTGCAGCGAAAGGTCGCTGGGTCACCTGTACTAATACTGGCAACAAGGACATGAGAAGCACAAACAGAATGCTCATTATCCAGTAGCCAGTGAGGAGAAGGGGAAAGCAGAAAGCCATCACCTCTGAAAAGTGATGGTCAGAGAAAGAAACCCAACAGCGGGCTTGGTTTGGAGAACTGTCTAACCTCAGAACCGTCCCCCAAATAAGGGGGGAAGAGTGGGTGAGCAAAGCCTGAAGATTCTCACGAATGCCCCTCTTCCAATCCATTGCATGATGTAGAGAAAAGGGAGTAAATGGGGGAAAGGTCCAAAGAAGACATGAGAGAGGAGAAACCCCTCACTCTGACTGCAGGGGTAGGGTGGGCAGGGGCAACCAGGGCCTCCAAGCCCACCACCATTTTGTTTGTTCAGGCTGGGAGGAAAGCAGAGAAAGAGAAAAGGTAAAATCATTAAGTTCACAGAGAGCCGATAATTCTCATAAATCAGTAGACACCTAAGGGAAAGGAAGAGCAAAAAGGAAACAAAGCCATCCACTCCCTGGAAGAAGGAGCGGTGAGGAAGGAGGACAAGAGACCCTGGGAGGGATGACGGTTCAGCCCCTTCTGGGGACAGGTGAACAACAGGAACCAACGAGCAAAGGGAGGTGAAGGCTCCTGAGGGGAGCAAAAGGAGGCACGCCCAAGCCCAAGGGGCCAGTCCATGGCCAGAAATGATGCTGGCATGTGGTTTAGACAGACTGCAGAACATATAGGAGCCTGGGGAGAGTCTCAGCACAGCTGAGCTGCCCTATCTTAAAGTGGCCACACCCCAGGAAGGTGGGAGGACAGAGGGGTGGCCATGCCCTGGCTTTGGTGCCTGCTGTGTGTGGACGTGGGCAGCTTTCAGGGTGGTATGGGGACCCTGGAACCCATTTCAGAAGTTGCAGCTGCCTCAGGAAATAAGTGAGGTGGCAAAGTAGGGACTTCTCGGGCCCTTCTCTCCTCTTAAACCTTAAGAAAATGGCAATGAAATTAAGAACAGAAATGGAGATCCAGCTAAAATAAAATAAGAGAACCCCTCTAATGACAAACCTCTCTATACGCGCAGTAGGGCAGCCAACGGTGGGGAAATTCAAAGCCCTGAGGACGTGACATGACCAGGCCTCACATGCAGCTAAAGGAGCAGAAAACAGGTCAAAGCAAGCTGGTGTTCTCCATACTGTGTCAACTAGCGAGGCCTGTTGAGTTTCACAGAAGAATTTGATGAGAAAACCTTAGAGAAAACAGTTAAAAGTGTAGGTTTTTTGACCATTCGGATCCCGTGGTAGCTACTATGGGAAACAACAGAAATGAAGAACGGGTGGGAGAACATTTTCTTTATGGTTGTCACAGGAGCACAACAAAGAGAGGACAATCCAATACACACTGACAGAGTCTGAAAGTGCCTCCTTGCTGGATTGATAAAGTGAATGGCCAGATTGAGAAAACCCATGGGGCAGGGACTGCAGGGGACCTCTAGGACCCCAGGGAAGGCTTCCTTCCACAGCCAGCACATACCAGGGCCTTCAGTCACCAAGCCACAAGGAAGTCACCTGCACCAACTGCCTGAGTGAGCCTAGAAGTAGACTCTTCTCCCGTTGGGCCCTCGGATGAGACCGGGGCCCTGGCCAACACCTGGAGACCCAAGCAGAAGACTCAGCTAGACTGTGCTCAGACTGCTGACCCACAGAAGCTCTGAGATGACAAAGTTGTGTGGTTTTAAGCTGCTAGGTTTGTGGTAATTTGTTATGCAGCAATAGAAAATTAATTCAGCAAGTCACAACCTACTAGATGGATTTCTTGACCAATTCATGAGTTGCAACCTGCAAGCTAAAAGTAATGGACTTACTCATATGAAAGCTACAAATAGTTTTGGAATCTGCAGGAATGTGACATTGTGACAACAGCAAATCTCAGGTATAGTTGTTGCAGGAAATTCAATGTACACGCTTATAGAGAACAAAACAAAAGTTGCATATGAGTACTGAAAACTATGATTCTGTTGTTTTCCTGAAATAGAAGATTCAGATCTGTAGATTTTTAAAAAATATCATTATATGTAGAAAATGATATAGAAAATTCATCATATAACCACACCTGCTAAAGTAATTAGACTTCGAAAATGAAGAAACAATAATTTGGGCATCCACTAAAAAAGATCAACTGTCTTAAAAGGAGTACAATAATAAGACTTGACTCAGACTTCTAACCCACCATGGCAGAGCCTGCCAGATGTTCAAGAAAATCTCATGTTCTCTTCTTCCTGGGCACACAGCATTTCCACATTTCTTAATACAGCATGCAGATTGGCAAGTCATCTCTTAGATCTGACCAACAGTAACTTAGTGGGAGTGATGTGTACCATATTGGGCCTAGGCTCTTAAAGAAGCAGCTTTGCCCACCCCACCCCTACTCCTTAAGCTGCCAGCTGGATACAGGCAAAAACTAGGCCCTCAGGACTGGTGGGTCCATATTATAAGAGAAGCCTAAATCACTGAATTACCATACGAAACAGTGCTTCATGGTCAACCAGAAACATCCCTTCCATAGTATTTTATAAAAACAAGTATGCTTTTCTTATATGTGGACCACAATATCATTGGGGGTCCATTTTTATAATTATGAGCAACTAATACATCAGTGTTCAACACTAGAAGAGAGTGAAGCTGTGCTCATAAAGAATTCAGGGAAGAAAGCATGACTCAAGAATTTTACAGAAAATATAGTCCATATAGGAGAGATAATTTTTTAAAAAAGAAGTGGTACACAAGAAAGTTTTATATAAAATAAGATGACAGAGCTGAGATCAAAGATGTTTGCCATATCATTAAGTGATAATAGAAAGAACTTATTCATTTAGAAAATCTCAGATGGATGTTAGTAAAACTAGATATCCACCTACAAAACAATGAAGTTGGACCCTTTTCCTACATTATATAAAAAAATTAACTGAAAATGGATCAAAGACTAAAGCCTAAGAGCTAAAACTACTAGACTCTTACAAGAAAACATAAAGGGAAAGTTTCATGACATTAGGTTTGCCAATGATTTCTTGGATATGACACAAAAAACACAGAACAAAAGAAAAAATTGGTAAATTTACCACATTAAAATGAAAAACTTCAGTATATCAAAGAACACACCCATGCAAGAGAAGAGGCAACCTATGGAATGGGAGAAATTATTGAAGATCATGTTCTGATAAGGGATTAATATATAAAGAACTCCTACAATTCAACAACAACAAATAGACAATCTGATTAATAACAAGCAAAGGACTTAAATGAACACTTTTCTGAAAGGCAGGCAAACAACCAATTAAGCACCTGAAAAGATGCTGAACCTCATTAATAATTAGGGAGATGTAAATCAAAACCACAATGAGATACCGCCACAAATTCATTAAGATCGCTACTATCAAAAAACAAAACAAAACCCAGGTTTTAAGAATATGGCGGTGATGTAGGTGGGATCAGAGCCCAGTTCTCCCTGTGCCCAGCTGGAACACCTAGCTGATCTTCTGAGGAACAGAGTGAACAGCCAATGGAATCCCAGCTTATATGATGTTTGGAGGACAAAAATTGCAGCGGGCATGGAAAAACAGACGGTGAGGAGATTACACTGGGACGGTAAGGTCCCTGGGATCTGTGCAGGGACCAGGGCTGCTGTGGCCTCCCTGCACGGTGCCTGCTGCAGGATACGGGGAGGAGACTTAGATCACCAGCTCCCTCCCCTACCAGAGCAGGGAGGGCAGCCCGGCACCAGGAAGGACCTGGATGCTGGAAGTCCCTGGGGGGAATAGAGATGAAGTGGGAGGCACACAAAGGCAGTACACATCCATTGGGACTGTGGACGCTGGAACCAGAGAAATTGAGGTGCCAGGAGACACCTGGAGAAGGGAGGAGCTGGGCCATGTTGGACCCTGACTCAGATAGTCTCCAGACTGGTTGGAAAGTAGGGCTGTGTGAAAAGCTGTGCACTTGTTAAGAACGGAGGGCAGATGCTTTGTAAGGAACTCTCAAGTAGCAGCTGGCTCTCCCCGAGGGTGATTTCAGCTGCTCAGGCCCAGAGGCTGAGTGGCTGATTTGAGCCTGGCAGCTCACGGAGGACCTGGGCCAGAGTCTGGGAAACTGAATATTGCAGCCCAGACCTGGTCCCCATCCTCTCAAAACCATGGGAAGGGAGGAAAGCAAAGCCCAGCCCCCCTCTTCCTGTGGCATCTAGGAAGACCAGCAGAACTCACTGAACAGGTTTAAAATCAGCAGGAGGCTTATTATTTTTTTTACTTTCTTTTGGTTCCTCTCTCTTTTCTTTTCTTCTTTTTTTTCTTCCCCCAAGCAAGACAATAAGATGTGGAGTTACAAAGGGTTCAGAGACAAATCGAAATGGGGAGCACAAGGCTAATCCCAAAAGCTGAGAAACTGAGACAAATGTCACATTGCTGGCCCATAGAGCTGGCATTTTATTGTTTATGTGTATTATTATTTTTTCATTATTTTTACCACTTTTGTCTTAGTGTTTTTTTATTTCTCTTCCTTGTGTTTAGTTTCCCTCATTTTATTTCTCTGTTTAATTGCATTGTTTGACTGGTTTTCCTTATTCTCTCTTTATTGTATTTTATTTTTCCTTCTTTCACTTCACCCGTGTTCCAATAACACACAACTCTTGATCAGGTACTTCCTATTCTGGTTATCCAAATCATATATTTCTTGTTATATTGTTGTTGTTCCAGCACTACTGTAAATAACTGTTGTTCCATACAATTGTACATACTACACAGCAACCCTCCCAGACCTTAGCCCATTTCACTTTAATCCTGAGCGTTATTATTGTTGTGGTTAACTCTCTTCTCTCTCACACTAGGCCTACTTTCTATCCTTTACTCTCACTGCATCTCATCATCTAACCTTGCACAAGCGCTCTGTTTTCTGGATTCAGCTCACAATCCTCCTCCCCCCTAACAAGAGTCTTTTCTCTCTTTTACCTTTTATAAAAAGTGGCTAGTTGGGTGAAATATCACCGATAATGCTATACTTATCCAAAGAATCTCCTATCTCTTCTCTACTTGCTGGCACTTTAAATCCCATAAAATACTCTCCCGCTGTCTTAGCCCCTACCACTGATCACACAAAAGAATAGGTGGGAGCTGCGAACATCAGTATACTTGCTGGAGGAGAAAAACCACCAACAAAGGAACCACCAAAAGGTAAAAACCCACATACAACAAGAGAACCCACACAAACAGAAGAAAGGGCAAACCCAGAGCATCCAGACAAGGAGATCAAAGAGACGACACCACTGAACCCCATGGAATTCCTACCATAGAAGTTCAGCCTACAAAGACAGCTAGCAAAGCGAAACATCAGGAAGTGCAGAAACAAACAAAAAGAGTCACCTAAACTGGGGAGACAAAAAAAAAAAAAACAACAACAAACAAACATGCAATCAAAAGGAATGGAAGACTCCCCACTAAAAGAGCTAAACGAAATATAGGTAACCAAACTATCAGAGATAGAATTAAAAATAATGTTATGAAGATGCTCAAGGAACTCACAGACAACTACAAGCAACAGACTGAGAACTACATCAGCATGAAGAAGGAAATGGAAACTATAAACAAAAACCAGGAAGAAATGAACAATAAAATCTCAGAAATAAAAAAACACACTAGAAGGAATTACAAGCAGTCTGGCTGAAGCAGAGGATGGAATTAGCAAGCTGGAGGACAGGGTAGAAAAAAACAGATAGAGCAGAAAAAGGAAGAGACTCAGAAAGAACAAACAGTGGTAAGGGAGCTGCCAGACAACATGGAATGTAATAATATCCATATAATAGGGATACCAGAAGGAGAAGAAGAAGAGCAAGGGATAGAAAGCCTGTTTGAAAAAGTAATGGTGGAAAACATCCCTAATTTGGTGAGAGAAAAACTCAAACGAATCCAGGAAACACAGAGAGTCCCAATCAATAGGAACCCAAAGAGGCCCACTTCAAGACACATTATAATTAAAATGGCAAAATTCCAAGATAAAGAGGGAATCTTAAAGGCAGCAAGGGAGAAACAGGAAGTAACATAGAAGGGAGCCCCAATAAGGCTAGCAGCTGACTTCTCAATGGAAACACCCCAAGCCAGAAGAGAATGGCAAGAAATATTCCAAATAATGAAAACCGGAGGCCTGCAACCAAGACTACTTTATCCAGCAAGGCTCCCAATTATAATGGAAGGCCAAATAAGGTGCTTCCCAGATAAAAGGAGTCTAAAAGAATATGCCTCCAACAAACCAGCTGGGGAAGAAATGCTAAAAGTACTGCTTTAAGAAAAGGAAGGAAAAGAGTGAGAGAGAGAGGAACACAGGTATGAAAAAATGGCAATGATTAAGTATCTATCAATAATATCCTTAAAAATAAATGGATTAAATGCTCCAGTCAAAAGACATACAATAGCTGAATGGACAAGAAAGCATGACCCACACATATGCTACCTACAAGAGACATACCCCAGAACAAAAGACCTACACAGACTGAAAGTGAAGGGCTGGAATCACATATTCCAAGCAAATGCATGGGGGAAAAAAAGGTGGGGTAGCAATACTCGTATCAGCAAAATAGACTTCAAAAAAAGGGCCATGAAAAGAGACCCAGAAGGCCACTTCATAACACTCAAGGGAAGAATCCATCAAGAAGACATAAACATTGAAAATATATATGCACCCAACATAGGAGCACCCAAATACATAAAGAAAATCTTGGAGGACTTCAAGAAAGATATTGTCAGCAACACAATTATAGTAGGGGATTTCAACACCCCACTGTCAAAAATGGATAGATCTTCCAAACAAAATATCAACAAAGGTACTGCAGGACTGAACAATGTCCTAGATCAAATGAACTTAACTGATATGTATACCAAAAAAGCAAAATACACATTCTTTTCAAATGCACGTGAAACACTTTCAAAGATAGTCCACATGATACTACACAAAACAAACCTCAACAACTTCAAGAAAATTGAAATCATATCAAGCATTTTCTCCAACCACAAGGGACTGAAACTAGAAACCAACCTCAAAGAAAAAACTTAAAAACACTGAATCTCATGGAGATTGAATAGCATGCTATTAATCAATCAACGGGTCAAGAATGAGATCAAGGAAGAAATCAAAAAGTTTCTGGAAACAAATGAAAATGAACTCACAACAACCCAAAACTTATGGGACACAGTGAAGGCAGTCCTGATGTTACAGGGTGCAGCCAAGAAATGGGCCCAAACAAGGATTTGTAGTAGGGTCCAGAACTCAAGGTATCCAGGAAATATTAGAAATATGTATATAGAATGTCCTCACCCCCACAAGTCTGAACTGGGGGGGGATGGGACTTCTGAAGCAGGGCCATTCAGAGCTGTTGGGTATGGCAGCAGCTTTGCAACTAGCCTCTGGCATGGTCATTTAACATATCTATAACCTTTAACTGGTTGTATAGATATGTTAAATAGCTGTGGCCATGCTTTGAGCCAGGGGGATGGAGGAGATTTCCACCCAGGATGTAGCCGAGAGACAGCTCCCCCTAGACACAGCACCTTCGTGAAAACTTGGAGATGGTTGGCTGTGGGCCATGGGGTCACCCCTGCCCACAGCTAACATGGCAGCCCAGAAAAACTGGAGGAATATGAAGTGCTGGCAGGCGTAGCTGATTGAAGGAAGAGTCGGAAATGGGGCTGCAGAGGAAGGTCGGCGTGGGGGATTTAAACCCAGACACAGCAGCCATATCTCTCTCTTGGACCACGAGGCTGAGGTGTGGGGACCCCTCATCCTGAGAGACAGAGGCAGGACCACGTGGCTTTGGGTGCCTTCCTTTGCCACGCGGCCTAGGAAGCAGGAGAGACTTTGCCTGGAAGGAAAGGGGTGAAAGGACTTTTGCTGATGGGCCATGAGAAGGTGCCACATGGTTTTGGAGTAACATCTTTTGGATTACCATGCTTTTGGATTAACCTGCTTTTGGATTAACTGGAGATTGCAGTGGCGACACATCGGATGGTGCCAGAACTGAGAATCTGCCTGAATCACGCTTCTACTTCTTCTCCTACGATACCCTGGACTGGGAAAAGCGGGGGAAGGAAGGACTGTATGTGTTTGTGGGTATTCTAGAGAACTTTAGTATTTTAAAGGAGACCTTAAGTCATTACTCTAAGTCTGTATAACTTGTAAATAAATAATTCTTTTCCTTTTCACAAGTCTCTGGCATTGAAAGACGTCTTTCCATTGGCGGCGAGCATAACGGACCTAGAGCGGGGCTGGGTGCCCGTCGGCCCTTGCTCTGTAACACTGAGAGGGACGTTCATAGTGATACGGGCCTACCTAAAAATGATAGAAACATTTCAAACAAACAACCTAACCCTATGCCTATAAGAACTTGAGGAACAATAAGAAAGACAACCCAGAGCAAGTAGAAGGAAGGAAATAACCAAGATCAGAGCAGGATTAAATTACATAGAGAATAAAAGCACACTTCTAAGGATCAATGAATCCAGGAGCTGGTTCTTTGAAAAGATAAACAAAACCGACAAGCCTTTAAGCAGGCTCATCAAGAAAAAAAGAGAGAGGACCCAAATAGACACAATCAGAATGAAAGAGGAGAGATTACAACTGATGCCACAGAAATACAAAGGATTGTAACAAACTACTACGAAGAACTGTATGCCAAGAAATTTGAAAACCTAGGAGAAATGGACAAATTTCTAGAAAAATATAATCTTCCAAAACTCAATGAAGAAGAAGCAGAAAACCTGAACAAACAAATAACAGCAGACGAAATTGAAACAGTAATCAAAAAAACTCCCAACACACAAAAGCCCTGGACCAGATGGTTTCACAGGAGAATTCTACAAAGTATTTAAGGAAGAGCTAACCCCAATCCTTAGCAGACTATTCCAAAAAATCCAAAGTGATGGAAGACTCCCAAACTCTTTTTGTGAAGCCAGCATCATCCTAATCCCAAAACCATATAAAGACACAACAAAGAAAGAAAACTTCAGGCCTGTACTGCTGATGAACACAGACGCTAAAATCCTCAGCAAAATATCACCAAACCACATCCAGCAACACACTGAAAAGATCAAACACCATGACCAACTGGGATTCATTGCAGTGATGCAAGGATGGTTCAATATTTGCAAATCAACAAACATAATACATCACGTAAACAAAAGCAAAGACAAAAATGACACGATCATATCAATAGATGCAGAAAAAGCATTCGATAAGGTACAGCACCCATTTATGATAAAAACACTCAGCACAGTGGGAATAGAGGGAGCATTCCTCAGCATAATAAAGGCCATCTATGAGAGACCTACAGCCAACATCATACTCAATGGGCAAAAACTAAAATCTTTCCAACTAAGATCAGGAACAAGACAAGGTTATCCACTGTCACCACTTCTATTCAACAGAGTATTGGAAGTTTTAGCTACAGCAATCAGACAGGAAGAGGACATAAAAGGCATCCAAATTGGAAAAGAGGAAACAAAACTGTTGTTTTTTGCAGATGACATGATAGTGTATGTAGAAAATCCTATAGATTCCACCAAAAAACTACTTGATCTAATAAATGAATTTGGCAAAACAACGGGATACAAAGTCAATATCCAGAAATCAAAGGCATTTTTGTATACCAACAATAAAACAGCAGAAGCAAAAATCAGGAAAAAAAATCCCATTTGATATAGCAACAACAACAACAAAAATACCTGGGAATAAACCTAACCAAGGAGGTAAAAGACCTGTATTCAGAAAACTACACAACACTGAAGGAAGAAATCATGAAAGACACAAACAAATGGAAACATATACCGTGCTCATGGATTGGAAGAATCAACATCATCAAAATGTCCATACTACCCAAAGCAATTTATAGATTCAATGCGATCCCTATCAAAGTACCAATGGTATATTTCACAGATATAGAGCAAACACTTCAAAATGTATAAGGAACCATAAATGACCCCAAATAGCTGCAGCAATTTTGAGAAAGAAGAGCAAAGTAGAAGGGATCACAATACCTGATATCAAACTGTATTACAAGGCCACTGATATCAAAACAGCCTGGCAGTGGCATAAGAACAAGCACATGGACTAATGGAACAGAACAGAGAGCCCAGAAATAAACTCAAGTCTCTGTGGTCAATTAATATTCAACAAAGGGGGCAGAAGCATAAAATGAAGCAAAAATAACCTCTTCAACAAATGGTGTTGGGAGAGCTGGACAGCTACGTGCAAAAAAATAAAATGAGCACCAATTTAAACCATACATAAAAATAAATTCAAGGTGGATTAAAGACTTAAATATAAGTCATGACACCATAAAAGTCCTACAGGAGAACATAGGCAGGAAAATCTCAGATATTCTATACAGCAATATTTTCACTGATATGTCCCCTAGAGCAAGGGACATAAACGAAAGAATAAAAAAATGGGATCTTATCTAAATAAAAGCTTCTGCATAGCTAAAGAAAACAGCATTAAAATGAAATGAGAACCAACCATACGGGAAAACACATTTGCCAGTGATTCCTTAGACAAGGGTTTGATCTCCAAAATATATAAAGAACTCACATGACTCCACTCTAAGAAGACAAGAAACCCAATTAAAAAATGGGCAAATGGACGCTTCTCCAAGGAGGACATACAGAGGGCCCAGAGACATGTGAAAAGATACTCAGTATTGCTACCCATCAGAGAAATGCAAATTAAAACCACAATGAGATACCACTTCACACCGGTCAGAATGGCCATCATAAACAAAGCAACAAACAACAAGTGTTGGAGATGTTGTGGAGAAAAGGGAACCTTAGTGCACTGTTGGTGGGATTGCAGACTGGTGCAACCACTGTGGAAAACAGTGTGGAATTTCCTCAGAAAAGTAAAAATGGAACTGCCTTTTGACTTGGCAATTCTACTGCTAGGATTATATCCTCAGAACCCTGAAACATCAATCCAAAAGAACCTATGCACCCCAATGTTCATAGCAGCACTACATACAATAATAGCCAAGTGCTGGAAGCAACCTAAGTGTCCATCAGTAAATGAATGGATCAAGAAACTATGGTACATTTACACAATGGGATTCTACGCAGCAGAAAGAAAGAAGGAGCTCCTACCCTTTGTGACAGTATGGATGGAACTGGAGAGCATTATGCTAAGTGAAATAAGCCAGGCAGTGAAAGACGAAAACCATATGATCTCTCCTTTAACAGAAACCTGTTCAACAAAATGAACAAGCAAGCAAAATAAAACCAAAGACACTTAAATTGAGAAGAGGCTGACAGTGTCCAGAGGGGTAGGGGAGAGGATTATAGAGGAGAAGGGTGAAGGTTTACAGGAACAATTATAAAGGGCAATTGGACAATAACAAGGGGGGTGGAAACAGGGGAAGGAGGTGGGGAGGGCTGTGGTGGGGGTGGGGGTGGGGGAAGAGGCAGAAAACTGTCCTTGAACAACAATAAAAAAATAAATAAAATTAAAAACCCCAAACCATAGCATACTCAGTGTTGCCATGGATGTGGAGAAATTGGAACCTTGTTCTGCACCATTGATGGGAATGCAGAATGGTGCAATTGTTATGGAAAATAGTATCGTGGTTCCTCAAAACAGTAAACACAGAATTATCATATTATCCAACAAATCATTTTTTCTTGAGATTATATATGTGTATGTATGTCTCCAAAAAATTAAAAGCTGAATGTTGAAGAGATATTCATACACATACCTGTGATGATAGCAGCATTATTCACAGCAGCCAAAAGCTGGCAGCAACCCAAGTGGATGAATGGATAAAAAAACATGGCATGTGTATACAATGAGATATTTATTCAGCCTGAAAAAGGGAGAAAATTCTGACACATGCTACAACATGATGAACCTTGAGGACATTATACTAAAGGAAATAAGCCAGACACAAAAAAAGACAAATACTGTACGATTTGATCTAGACGAGGTACCTGAAGTAGTCACACTCATAGAAAGTAGAATGGTGGTTGCCAGGATTTGGGAGGAGGAAGAATGGGGAAGCTGTTGTTTAATGGCTACAGACTTTTAATTTTGCAAGATGCAAAAGGTTCTGGAAAATTATTGCATAACAATGTCAATGTTCTTTGCAGTACTGAATTGTACATTTAAGTATGGTGAAGATGGTATAATTTATGCTACATGTATTTTACTATAATTAAAAATAATTTTTAAGAACTCAGATGGAATCATGAAGCAAAACCCAATGTATATATTACATGTGAGATGGTTCTAAATAAAGTAACCTAAGTGTTGAGCATAAAAGGTGGGCAAAGACATACCAGGCAAATGAAAACAAAGAGAAAGCCGAGGTTACAATGGTACTATCAGAGGAGGTTGTGTTTGGGACAAAGGGTATTAAGTGATACCCTTTATTAAGTGATAAAAGAAGGGCATTTATAAATGACAGGTTAAAGCCTAATGTATCAAATAGCCCAGCATCAGACAGTGTTACCTAAATGCTATGAGTAATACAAGGAGACATAGACAGAAATACATTGGAATTAGGAGGCTTCAGGTCACCATGGTGAATCCAATGGGGAATTTGGTAACAACTAAGTCTAAAAAGGCCAAAAGGACTATAAAAAAAAATAAAGTAGATCTAATTGACTCATGCAAAACCTAGACTGTAACAAAGAATATGTCTTTTTTAAGTGATTGAAAGACAACCAAATTAGCCATATATTTGGCAACTCGATCACTTTGAAAGTTTCACTTGCACAGTTCATAAATGAGATAATTGCACTATTAAGACCTTTTAATTTTCAAGTAAATATGAAAAGTTTTAATTTTTTTTACTTTGTTAGTATACGTCTTTTGCATGCTACTTTGACCAGTTTTGCCCTGAACCACAAAGATGGTCTCAGTAAAAAGACAAAGGCTACATTTGGCTTTTTCCTGGTCCCAGGTCAGTAAAATTAAAATTGACTAATATGATTTGGAAAAAACTCTGCTATCTGAATATTTTTCTAAAATCTCTTAAATTACACATGGGTCAAAGAAGAAATTACGATAAATTATTGGTTGACAGAATAGTATTAATGTTAGACGTAAAGCATTGCTCAAAAAACTTCCTGGAGTCAAGCAAAAAAAAAAAAAAAAAGAAAGAAAGAAGGAAAGAAAATAAATGATTTAAGCATGCAAGTCAAGAAGTTGAGAACAATATTATAAAAACTAAGGAAAGCAGAAGTCATAAAGTAATAAATATAGAATAAATGGTAAAACATGTAAATATAAAATCATCTAAAATATATAAAAGAATATTTGAATGCCTAGCAAATAAAATAGATTATTTCCCAGGAAAATATAAATGAAAGCTGTTTTATAATTATAAATACCTCAAGTATCAAAAAATAATGAGAGGATGGTTTCGAAGGGCTACCCCCATGTTGAGAACAGGACAAAGATGTTTTCACAGATGAAGTCTGGGAACCTCAGGGACAACATAAACCGAAAGATATTTAAGTGGTTCCGAAAGCATAAGGGAAGAGAAAAAGAAACATTTATAAAGTAAAGGAGGAAAGCGTAACGTTGGGTGATTTTTAATGTCATTACAGACTTCAAGCTATAGGTTAATTATTTCAGTTATTACACAAAGGAATCGTTTTATTACACATAAATATTATTATATGTATAAAACCATCCATATATGTTTATATATCAATAAATATGTAACATATGCTTATATAGAATATATGATATATAAATAGTGTGTGTAATATGGTATATTATATTATCATATCACATAAAATACAATATAATAATCATAGTTATATAACATATATTAATCTATTTATATAGTTTTATATAATTATATATAAATTTTATTTTTATAAATGCATATGCATATATACCATAGCATTGTTCTTGTGATCCATAGGTTCTGTGTGAGTGTTTTATTAATTTCTAATGGGAAAACCAGCTGACCCTGGCTGGTGTGGCTCAGTGCACTGAGTGCCAGCCTGCAAAGCAAGGGGTTGCTGGTTGGATTCCCAGTCAGGTCAC